>JAQLOM010000014.1:2693279-2720987 GCA_030068315.1 Chrysichthys thysi | reverse complement strand
GTGTGTGTGTGTGTGTGTGTGTGTGTGTGTGTGTGTGTGTGTGTGTGTGTGTGTGTGTGTGTGTATGTGTGTGTGTAAAAATAATTTGTTGTTTGTTAACATAAAGTAAGTATCCTGATTGCCTTACAATTTCGAGTTCACTGAACCTCAGAACTAAATTTGACTGCCTCTGTAAAATATAAAATCCACCTAATTTTCTGAGACAGCATGACCTGTAACCATACACAGCCACTTTCTTTACAAAAAAAAGAGAGAAGTACTTGTTATTTCGATGTATTTCGAATTCAAAGTCGTCCGGTTTTTAAAGCAAAGATAAAAATGACCTACCTGCTATGTACACCATGGTGCCGAATTGTCTTTAATATAGGCTGATACCTTGTCAATCGTGCATTCAGTATCCCTGCATGCATGTTTCATATTTATAATCATGTAAGGGGAAATACCTGAAGATACGGGATGTGGAATGCATGTGTAAGATAAAAATCTGATAAAAAGAAAGTTTCCTACGTATCATTTATCAGAGAACTGTAATGGGGATATGGTTTCATGAGTCAGCGATTATGCACAGTCCTCAAGACCCATTTAGGAAGACCCCAAGACATCACTCTACTAGTCTTACTAGACAACTCTAGATAGTCTTAGTAATGTCCATATTACAGTGTTGTACATACGTAGTATTAAATAGATTATTTGTTTTCGGATAGGAATTCATATATTAACCCAAACTAAATAGACTTCTGCTGCTTAGTCTAAAGAAAACAGTATACCACTCAGCAGGAGATTCCGGACATACTGTAACACTGAGAATTTGACATTTTGCTGAGTGAGTTCCATATTTTGCCAGGATATTATTTTCTTTGCTCAGTTATGTACAGTACTAGTAATCCATCCTGATATGCCACAACAAAGAGTCAGTGGGAGCACTATGTGTGTTGCCTGGCAACCATACACAAGACAATTCAATACAACACAGCACAACACAGAGAAGGTCTTTACTGGGAAGAAGCACAGAAGGTGCTACCATCATTGGAATTTTATGTGTTTACCATAAAAACAAATGTAAGAAAGTATTAATCCTTGGTTAGCTTTTGCTTTTGCGTAATGGCCTGTCACACACTCTCTTCAGCCATCGACAAGCTTATTCACAGCCTGTGTTTGGGAAGCTTCCCATGTAGCAGTGGGAGCTGGGTGAGTGCAGCCATCCCTAACATGGCATGTTGTTACACATCTTACCTGAAGAAACATATGATATATTATTTTTAGGAAAAAAAATCTTATCTTATCATGCTGACTCTAAAATTGGCAAGATAATTGTGAAACTATTTATTTATTTATTTGTTTATTTATTTTACATTATTATTTTACTAACCCTAGCCCTTTTTTAAGGTGGAACAAAATTTCCAATATGAAAATAAACATCAATCAATACAGCAATACCTGATACAATAAGTCTTCATAATGTATCATACTATACAACAATGCATGTTTTTAATTGCATTTCTAAATGTACTGTTTATATAATGCGCAATATACTGTTTAATCTATACGTTCTGCATATAGTATAAGAACCAGCATATAATAACTGATTGATGTTTGCAGTAATATTTTAATGAATTTTACTTTCATTTCTCTCTTTCTTTCTTTTTGTTGAGTATGTGTGAATGTTTTGATCGCTGTCAAACAAGTGATCACTATGAACAATTCTCATTCTGAAACCTGTGAACAATAACCTATTTATTAATTAGCTTGTCAATTAGCAATCGTATTAGCAAGTCTGAAAACTGATGAACCAACTGATAATCAGGGTACAATTCTTAATTTTACAGCGGAAGCCAACATTAAGAGCTTCTGAAGACTGCCTTGATGATGAGAGCACAGATGCTCAGTTTGAGGATTCAGACAATCTCCATGATCTGGTCCGAAGTCCACTATCACCATGGCATGAAGAGGCATCATGGAGTCCACAGGCTTTAGTTTTGAAAGAACTGGCTATAAAGGCACCAGATCAATTTAATCCCGACTTCATATATTCATCCTTAAAAACTCTACGGATTGTGGACAAAGGGGTGAGTAAGGTTGTCTGGGGGGCTTTTTATCATAAAGACTACTCAGGAGACACACAAAATTAATAGATTTAAGTAATGCGCTTCACAAAATGGTGCCTTTGATACCTTTTTGTTTACCTACCTAAAAAAATTACACAGTCTTACCATGGTGTTGTGTATTACATAGGACAAGTGATATGTATAATTATTTATAATTTTTACATTTAGAGCTTGAATACTTCTTTATGTGTCTTGAAAGTCTGGCTTTGGTTATTTTATATTCAGAAGCCAGATCATGAACGGTGAACAGTCAGATGCATGAGCATGTACGAGGGAGTTCACGTAATTACTTTGTCACACCAAAAATACCCGCCATCAGATATTCTTGCTTATCAGGAGCTATTTATCAAAAAGGACTATCACTCACGTAAATAAGGTTAGAAAATGTGCACAGCAGTACATCTCTACTGCCTATAGTTTATTAGTACCATCTGCACCAGATTGCTTATCTACAGTCAATTTTTTTTTTAAAAAATGGTGAAAGTAGAAAACAGTCAATGTTAGATAGCTCAAACTAATTCTAAATAAGGTTTAGACAAACATTTCTGTTACAACATTTAAACAGTTGATCATTTGGGATTCTCACCACATGGAACTTCTACTTTTACTGATGTTTAATAGTAGTGTTTACAGTGGTGTCAGTCGGTGTCCTCCATAACAGTCACATTGGCCCTGAATACTCAAGGCAAATGGGCTGATTGATTTATTATATCCTTACCACAGGGTCATTATTTTTTTAAGGATTCTTCTCTTTAAGTAACCACAGGTATTGCAAATATAATGATGCATTTAAGTATGAGATACCAAAGTTGGGATGCCAAAGTAGTTTCTTGGCCTTAATTTTACTGGATTCATTTAATTACATTTTTGTCTATAGGCTGTCACGCCAAATAAATAAAAAACTAAAATAAACCTGAATGCTGAAATGTGAAAATGAAACAACAAAATTAAATTTAGACATTTAACTTTAATATTAACATAAAAGTTTTAGATTTTAATGGCAACGTAAGCATTTTACCAGCAATCGAAATTAAATTAATGAAAAAGCCGTCTGTATTGGTTGACAGCTTACTATTGTATGAAACTCTCCCAAGGTGGTATAGTGAGTAGCATTAAAACCTCACAGCTCCCTGGTTTGATCTTGAGCTTGGCTTACTGTCTGTGTGGAGTTCTCCCGCTGTCCATAGGTATAAATGTGTGCATTCATAGCATATTCCTAACTCACACTTAGTGTTCCAGAGATTGGAACTGAATGTACCAGGACCCTGACAAGGATACAGTGGTTGCTAAATACTAATACTGAACACTAACACTGTAACGACTGTCTCTAAACATGGGTTATCACTTAATATATGCTCAGTACTTAGTGACTGTTAATGTGTATGGATTTGTATGTGCATAATAATTGCACTATATGGAAAACCCTAGATAATTAATCAAGTTCATCTATATTGGCTTTACATAACTAAAAATATAAATTGTACAGAGTGACATATAAGTTTTCCTTCTAAGGCTTGATTTCATGGTAGGTGCATGTTGTTCTTATAACAGGATTGCCTCTGTGTGCAGTCCTCTACAATTCCATATGTTATATTTAGTGCTATTTAAAAAAGTTTACATGAACACCATCAAGGGAAAGTCCGATGCTTACCTACACCGGAATAAATGAGAATGAAAGTACTCTTGATCAATTTATGTGTATCATTTCCTTTATTGCTAATTGTAATCTGCACTGTTTCCTATACCCTCAAATCTGATTTCAAGATAATTCTTAAGCCAATTTTGCAGATTCACTCAGTTAGTTTGAGTGGGTGTTTTGCCAAGTTAAAATATCCAAAAACCTGTGTGGGTGGTTTTCTGGTGAGGGGCATTGTAATGTGCAACATCTACTGTTTTATTATTACTATATTCTGATATATATACAATATGATTTATATACTATTCAATGGGAAAGTATTATTCATTTCTAAAATTTGAAAATTCATAGCAAAAGCACATTTCATTGGGAATGTTTGCCGACACATTTATTTATTTAGTAATCTTTCGATTTTTTATGTGTTCTAGGTGTCAGTCATCGATGAGGGATTGTTGATGTTCAGTTGTCTAGAAGAGCTCATATTAACTGTTAACAGTATCACGGAGGTTCCTTTAAAGAACCTTCCCAAGACACTTAAGGTGAAGAACCATTGTACTCAGGTCCTTTAATGGACATATTGATATCTTCTTCATACATAATACCTTTTCATTCAGAATCCATTTATCATTACTGAAGCAGCGTTTAGAGATGAATAGATGCTGTGCCTTTTAACGACTGTCATTATTAGTCAGAATTGTGTGAAAGGTTACTTTCAGAGTAGGCTTTTTTTCTGGCAGAAAAAAAATTCTGATCAGTGTGCTTTTTTGTGCTGGTATGAAAAAGTGACCCCAAATGCTGCACACCCTGGGCACTGAGCTCCTCATATTTGATTATTTCCTAACAGCACTCTCTGGTAGAAATACTTGTGTCATGCACTGTGTACACTCCTATAGGACGCATTCAGTGTTTTTTCTGCCAGTGTTTTTTTTTTTTTGTGGTGTTGCTTTTTAAGGGAACGGTGTGATTAGGAACAGGAGTGCATGTATAACAAAGGCTATGGACATTTCCCTTCTTTGCCAGAAGAGGTTGTGTTGATCAGACCTCTCCTGAATTCCTCATTACTTCCTGGTTGTCACTATAGTAATTGTTCATGGACATTGTTTCATTGCTTGAATGCCTCTTGCTTGAATAAGTTTTCTTGTATTTGAGCTGTGTTCTGCATATTTTGCCATCCCATGTTTTTAGGCCATGGTAAATGTTAACCTCTGCCTGATTTTGGACCTTGTTTTTGGATTGTGTTTTTTTGGACTTTGTGTTGTTTTTATTTAAATGTCCGCACATCAATCCTCATCCCATGTCTACCATTTTACAGTATAATTAATAATGAGTGAATTGATATGGGTCATGTAGCAGGCATTGCAGTCATTTTCAGTAATTGCTCACTATGAGCATGTCTCTCAACTCAGCCCTAGATTTCTGCAGCTATAATGCATTATTAAGCTTAGTATTTACCTTGTACTAATAAGACTTAGTGTTATCAAATGCTTTCCATGACATACTGTAGTACCTTGTAATAATTTAGCTGAAATCTGAATGAAAATAATTGATTTGAATAATATTAATGATCATTTCCTTTGATCCATTTAAAGGTTCTTGAACTTTATGGCAATCAAATTTCCAGTCTCGAGAGTCTAAACAAAGACCTTCCTCCTCGTCTCCTGCATTTAGGCCTTGGTAACAACTGCCTTGGCTCTCCTGAAGACCTCCAGTATTTTACTGGCAATCTTTGGTAAGGCAAATAAATAAATCAGTTATGCATCTCTCTTGGATAGCCTAATGTTCGCACCAGCTGAAGACAGTTTATATAAGACTCATTCATTATTCAGTGGATAACTTCACTTGGATACTATAGATTTAAAGCTAAACCATTTGGGTAGTTTAAATGTGAAGCTAAAAACTTGAATGAAATAAAAAAAAAAAAAACTCATAATGACTTCATAGCATACAGTTGTGGGAGAGTAATGACTCACATCCCTGCTATTTGATGTCTTTCAGAACAGGATGTGTTTGCTTTGAAGTCTGGTTTCTGTGAAGGTCTCATCCTAATATCATTTCAGGGAGTTTTTCCTTGCCTTGTTGCTCATTAGGGATCTAAAGTTACATTTATATGCAGATTTTTGTAAAGCTACTTTGTTACATTGTCCATTGTAAAAAGCACAATATAAATAATTTTAACATAAAAATTGCCATTTAGATATTAGGTGTACATAATTTACATAATCAGATTTGGTGAATGGCTTGGTAGGTGAACCACATTTAATCTTTTTTTAAAACTACATTCATTTGACTCAACCCATTTTCTCTCTTATGGCCCTGTTTGTAGGCCCCAGCTGATGTCTCTCGATCTGAGTTGGTCTGGGTATACAGAACATTATGCTCTTGTGGATGCACTCTCTGGATTGCCTCATCTACGGAATTTAGTTCTAGAGGGCAACCCTCTAACCCTAACCACCCTGTACCCAGGCTTTACACTGGACAGCTTAGTTCACTTGCTCTACCTAGATGGAAATCAAATAACACCAGATGACCGGCATCGCTTTAGTGGTCTGGCCCAACTGCGAGGTAATATTATTGTGTTTTTATTGTTTTTATATGTATTCAAGTTATGTTTGGCGAATGTAGGTTCAAATATTAAGTTTGGCACATATAAGAATACACAGATTTGATTTATAATTTGTAATCAACTGAAGGTCACTTTTGAGCACTAATTAGTTAACTTAAATTCAAACTAATCTAAAAAGACAGAAAAAAAATGTTTGTATATGATGTGCATATATGTCTCTAGTAGTCTGTGGACTGTATGTGACTCCTCCATGATAAGAGCACAGTAAAAACAGGCTTATAAAGGCTTGAAAAAATTATCCAGCTTTATACTTTAAAAACATTACACGAGCCTTGTATAAGAAAGTGTGCTGCTAAAAATATCTCTACATGTAAATCTGTAACACTTTTTATTATGTCACTACGCACATAGAGTATATGCACACACTGCCTGGCATCCTTCATGCAGTTGAGCCACTAGAGCAGGGTGTGAACAGACGGAGGGTAAAAGCACATCTCAGCCTGTAGTATTGGAGGGTGAGGACTGCCCAATTGATGGCCAGACACTCTTCTGTCATGTTGTACTTCTTATCCCACTATGAGCTTGCAGCAGATGTACAGCATGGGATACTCCTCCTGATCACCTTCGACAATTCTCCTGTAATCTGGAAGAACCTATCACATGCATTGGAGACAAAGGTGACTTACTAATTTTTTCCAGATTACAGGATAATGGCCCCCAGCCCTCTGTCCAACGTGTCAGTCTGTAAAATAAAAATGAATGAACAGTCAGGCAAATGCAACAGCAGGCCCCCATACAAAACTGCTTTCACTCAGGACCACTCCACTGGACTAGATCTAGCACTCACTTTTTAGTGAGGTAAGTCATTGGTCTGAAAAATTAGCTACAAACCTCCTTTTAGTAGCCCTGGTGTGGGTGGGAACACTAAAGTGACAGACAGGCAGACAGGAATAACCCTTGGGGTTTTTATTTTGGATTTCAGCTTTCTTTCACAGCTGGAGATTTTGACCATTGTTTACTCTCACTTGGTAAAAAGCATGTTTTAGGGTTTTATAACATGGCTGTTTTAGTGGGAAATCCTTGAGAGGAGTCCTGAGAGGGAGGGGAGACGGTGAATCCTCCACCTCTGTGTCACTCTGATGCTGAGCTGATGTAGATGGCTCTGAAACAGTTTCCCCAACAAATGCCAGACAGGGATTCCCCTGTGACTTATTACCGCAGGACCCACTCGCTAACACGCTTTTCAACAGACCTCTAAACACTGGCCAATCTGTTCCTAGAACCAGCGGGTGGGTGAGGCACGGGCTACACTATGCTCTCCTCCCGATGTACACCGTCACCAGCGGATATTCGTGAGCATCCCCGTGCACAAACGTTACCTTATACATGCACACATAGCATCTCTCATGCTGTCCCCAATGAATCACACCTTGGTGGATAGAGGTCTGTCAATGTGTGCAGGTATCCCCTTGGATACTCACCGGTATTCAATACGCTCCAGCCCGATCGGGGGTGGCTGCTGATGCATCAGAGATTTGGACCACTGCCCCAATCTCCATTGCACTGCGATGGTCTTGGAAATGCCCCAGCTTCCCACAGCACCAGCAAACCAGCCCAGGCTTTCCCTCTGTACCGGTGGCCCTAGTATCACCCATCTGGGAAGGAGAAGACACAGAAACAGAGGGGAAAAGGGAGGGGGCGACCCCATGGGTTCATTGGATGGGTTGCAGGAGAATGAGTCTGTGGGGCTGGGACGGGAGGATTACGGGTAGAAGGGACAAACAAACGGGGAAAGGAAGGGTAAAGAAGCAGGGAGGGACGTTGTCCGCCTATCATAGGAACCGCTCCCAAGTGGTCCTCAGCCATGTCATCTGCTTGATCCAGCGATGCTGGGTGGTGGCACTTGACCCACTCCAAGGTTCCTTGGAGTTGTTGTCCAAATGCAAATGGCAAGCCCACCTCCTCCAGGGTCAGTGTGCAGAACCGCTGACAGTGTTTCTCTGGGATGCTGGGATGCAGCTGACACGTTGCATGATGTCTCGTGTCAGCTGTTTGTAGTCCAGCCATTGGCAGCGGGCAGCTACTGGGCCATAAGCTGGGCCTTGCTGGGCAGGAGTGGCAGTAGGGGGGCCACTCGTTACTTCATCGGCCACCCCTCCACCTCATGCTCAAAGAGGGCCAAGAAGGCCTCTGGGTCATCATGAGGCCTCATCTTGGTCAGGGTGATGTGGCGGGCACTCGCAGCTGCCACCCCAGGGGAATCCGTTGACACAAGCAGGCTCCAGAATGCCGCTCAATCTTCTTGCTGGCTCTGCAGCATGCCCTGGAAGTGCTGCTCCTGCTTCTTGTGGAGGGCGAGCAGCTCTTGGTGTTGATTCTGGTAGGAGGCAGTGAAGGCATGGACGAGCTTCTTGAAGGGAGAGGACTCCATGTGGGCGATTCCATCCAGTGATCCCGGGTTTTGGCATCCAGTGTAGTAGCCCCGGTATGGGCGGAAACACAGAAGTGACAGATAGGCGGACAGGAATAACCTTTGGGGTTTTTATTTTGGCTTTTTCAGATTTCTTTCACACACATACGTACACACGGCTTGGGTCTCTCCCCTCTCCCGCCCGCCCCTCACTTCCATAAACAAAAAGATAGGTGTGATCATTTGTCACTCACCTTCCCTGGCTTTGTAGACTGTTAAAAAAACCTGCAAGTGTTCCATTTGTGTTGCTTTGTTTGGTGACTTTTTATTTCTTATCATGGCTCCTAAATGAAAGTCATCAGTCTTCAGATGGTAGTGCTCTGACGAAGATGTGGGGGAGTGAAGTTGGGGAAGGTGGGTAGTTAGTGGGAACACCTGGTCCTAGTTAACTATCTGCTCTTATGCCCTGCAGTGAGTGGCAACAGGGAAGAAGCCACAGAGCAGAGGCTATGTCTGTATGGGCGTGTCTTTATGTGTGAGTCTTGAATTGAGCTGAAAAGCTACAATAAAGAAATGATTATTGCCAAAACACCATCTGTGATCTCTCGGTCCACCTGACCTGACCTTGGGGATCTTCACACTGACAAACTGGTTTAACCTAAAAGAACTAGAAAAAGCCAGTTTTTCTCAGAATATTGGAATCAAGAGACTCTGCCAATTCCCCTGGGTCAAATCCAGTGTCAAATTAAAAAGAGCCATGCCTAACCAAGACCAATACCACTGGGCTGCTCCAGGTACTGTGGGACTTCTCAAGAACCCCATCTAAAGCATAGCCTTGCATTCATCCCAAACCACATTTTCTTGACTTCAGGTAACCGGTATGGGTGTCTGTGCACAAGCACCCCTGGAGGAATCTCAGTGTGGTGCTTTTTCAGGGTTGTACGACTGGGCAGAGGTGCCAAATTATTCCTGCTCTTTCGGACAGTGAGAGATGTTTGCCACAGGGAACAGGTTTGAGCTGCACTTTTTGGACTCAATTCCAATCCCAGATCTTCCCTCTCAGGAAGCAACATTGCCAGAGCCACAGGATTTTCCTCTGTCCATGGTTTTAGGAGATGGAATATTTAAAGTGTTTGACCTCTATCCATTCACCTTACCTCATAGCTGTCTTTTCTGACTTTGGAGCTTAATGTGAGTTGGTAAAATGAGCCCATTCTCTTGGTGAAAACAGCCAAATGGCCCTGTAGTAAATTCTCCTGGGTTAAATGACTTAAGGTGTGGAGTTTTGCTCTCAGGTCAAGAAGGTACTGAATTTTACTTATCCTGGTAGAGCATCTCCCCTCCCAATTTTTCTGTTGACTTCTAGGATACCATGAGGCTTGTGCCCATACAATAATTCAAATGGGGAAAACCCCAAGGAGGCTTGTGTGACATCTCGTACTGTAAACAACAGGGGGTTCAGCCACTTATCCTAATTCCATGCTTCCTCATGAAGGAATTTATGAATCATGTGTTTAAGTGTTTGGTTAAACCATTTGACCAGTCCATTGCTCTCTATGTGGTAAATTCTTGTTCTTTTTCATGAGCACTTTGCAAATTGTACAAATTTGTTAGGGATTAATCCTTTTTGTACAATTTGCAAAGTGCTCATGACATAAAGGTAGTGCCCTGATCATTCAGGATCTCCTTTGGGACCCTTTAGCACAAAGTGATAACCTCATGCAGTCCAGACTAATAGCCTGACAAAGGCCATAACAATTTTTTCAAAGGGGATCTTGATTAATGGAAGTGTGTGCAATTGCACTTTTGACATGGACAGCAAACTTTGGCATTCACTAGCTGACATTTGTGACATGCCACATACCACCTCCAAACATCACTGTGAATCCCTGACCAATAAAATCAGGCATGTGTTTTCACTTGTCCGAAGTGCTCAGCCATGGGATTATAATGAGCCCCATGGGAAAAAAAAGCTCCCTACAGCTTTTAAGTACCAACAACTGGGTCATCTCTTCCTTAGTTTGAGTGTCCTATGTCATATGATATAAACTATCCTTAATAATTGGGATAATGCAATATTGGTCTGAATTTTCTGACCATCAATTACTTTCACTTCAACTTGTCGGGAATCCCTACCAAGGGTGGAGGAACAGGGCCATCTACGTGTACCATGTCCCCCTTACATGGAGCTGAACTCAATGGCCCCAGCACCACCTTCCTAGCCACTGCTGCCCACCTTCCACACTGTGCCTTGGTAGTGCAGAGCCCATCCACAAATATTTTCCTCTAATGCCTGAAAAATCAGACAATTTTCCCGAAGCATTAACTAGTGCCTGGATGAGGCTAGGGCCTATGCTATGATTTTGCACCTGGAATTTAATGACTGGCACCAGTTGATATTTGTAAACGTCCCCATGTGCACATTTCACCTTCACCAGTCATGCATTTCTGAACACTGTACAGCCAGATGGTCACTTTCCTGCAATTTTAACTCACTAGACAAACATGTACACACACAGTGCTGGGTGTGCTCAGCTCTCTCTCTCTCTCTGAGTACTAACTTCTCCTGAAAACACACAGACATCACACAGAAGTAAGCTCCTGGTAATCAGACACAGGTGAGAATCATCACACATTAACTGCTGGTTTGACCCGCAACCTCTTCATCTACAGTTCATGTCTGACCACACCCTGCTGCCACAAAAAAAAAAAAAAAGATTTTTAAGCATGAAAATAGATTCTGGTCTCAAATAACCTAGATATGTCTAATCTAACAAAAATATAGGTTTCAAATGCTTTTTTAAGTATTCCAGTAACATATTAATTTAATGCTAAAGGACATTGGTTGTCCAATTAACCAGCTATGATGTATAATCTGTCATAACAAGGATTGTCTTTATAACTTCACTGTCATCTGGACAACCTTTGAGTTGTCCATCCACCTTTCAAAAAACTACTGGTAGCTAAACTATATTTCTCCTACGTGTGCGTGTGTGAATGAGTGCATGAATGTGTGTGCTTGGTGTTCTGTAGCATCCTATTCAGGCTGTATTCCAATTTTGAATAGGCTTTCACTGCTACTATGACCATGAAAATTGGTTACTGATGAAAATTGGTTGCTGCTGATGATAATGGTAATGGAGGAGCTTATAATACTTTTATGTTCAACTACATTTGTGCATTTGAAGCATCAGTCTTTGAGGAAGCCAAGACCACAGTGTGTGTAAAGAAGATGAAGGGTGTTCCTAACTCCACTTTGCTGTTGGATAATGGTGCAGTTGACTTCCCCCTGGTCAGCTACACCTATTCAGTCTCTTATGAATTTCTTGATGAAGGTCAAAAGCAGAAAAATGTAAGTAAATCTTTTTTAGCTTTAAGTTACATACACATAGTGTGGATTTAATACTGAAATCGCACACATCTGTACTCAGATCTCAGACATAACTAGAAACGTAATCATTATTGAGACCTTACACACATTATACATGCAGGGAGGGAGTTTTGTTAAAGCAGAGGCATAATAGTGACTCAAGAGAGCATCCAGCACCCTTGTAATGACAGTATACCACGCTGAAATGGATTTCTTTGGCTGTACACTCCAAAAATATGGAATATCAAAGAAATAACTATTAGTATAGATTCCTTAAAGTTCCTGAGGACTTATTTATGGATACATTTATGAATTAACCCAAAATGTGCCATAAATATAGCTGGTGAATTCTTGCTAGATTCTGCTCCTGTCGGCATCTTTTCTGTGGAGGAGAGGGCATCATATTACCAGAAATACTGACTATATTTTATTAAGTTCACAAATGCAAATAGCAAATAAAGATCATGATAAAATATGTGAAGTTAAGTTGTGTGCTTGAGTCAATATCAGCATGATGTATAAAATAATAAAATGCAAAATAACAGGACATGCAAGATAAAGTGCTGAATAAGAAGCCATATTGTTAAATGAAGCCATAAATACAGTGATTATTGTGATCATTACAAGGATTATTCATGCTGCAGTATACCTACTAGACTTCTATTAGATGTTTATTTCAGTACTAGTCATCTTCTCATTCATATTTCATTGTGTGCGTTTTTTTTATTTTTCAATTATATAATTGTCTCTTGTTTTTATATCATATTAAATTTAACAGCAAACGAAAAAATGTCAATTACATTTCAGTGAACATTTTCTCTCGCTGAATGTTTCCAAGGAAAATGCCTGTGTTTAAGGGTGGTGGTCTAGACGCTATTAAAAAAAACTGTTGCAAATGTTTCTACTCAAGGAAATCTGGCAACATCAAAGGCACAAACTACATGAAGATAATGTTCTCTACATAATCTTCAGCTGAGAGCATGCATGGGTTGCATACAAATTACAAAACAAATAATTTAAATTAACTTAAGAAGGTGCTTAATCTCTCTCTTAAGACATGCAACTTTCCCTAAGTAAACACTGATGTAAATTGATAAGTCTCTGACTCTGAATACTGCTCTTGGACATGTAATCCATTCATCTGATATGCTACAAAATAATTATGGCAAGCAGACACATTAGATTTATTTGCAGTCCATTCCTATAGGTGTTTTGATAGAACTAAACAGAGTTGTCCTTGAAATGCTAAATTCAGTGCATCCAGAGAGTAATATACTGCATTTGAGTATGCTGAAGTGTAATTTTACAGCAGATTCATGCTGAGGGGAAAACACCGGAAAAAATCCTACAGAATAAGAGAGTAACACCAATCCCATGTATGTCACCAGATCACCAGAATCACGGTAAACAATTATTATTATATTATTATTTTAATGCTGTTTATTGCAAAACAAACATTATTATACCCTACTCTTTCAAAGGCTACACTTTCACTCTGTAGTTGAAAGAAACAGACATCTGGAACATGTCATCCTGTACAACAATCATGTACAAATGAACAACTATCTCAAATGTATAATCTGTAATGTTTTTATATTTGGGTTTGTTTTTTGCATCATGTGCTTTAGAGAAAGCTTTTAGCCAGCATTTCTATCTCCCAGTTGATCAGCATAATATTGCAACTGATTTTCCTGAATGCTAGTCACATACCAACTCTCAATTCACTTTGTCCTCACTGTCTTTGTAAGCCTTCAGTATTCCTGTAGCTACGAACTGGACATCAAAGCAAGAGTGGGCTGAAGTAATCGAGTTTAATTATGCAAACACACACCACATCAGAGACCTGGCAGCTCTCAAGAACTTTATTCTCCGGGGGCTTTGGCTCACTGTGGAAGAGCAGAAGGTTTGACTAATAATAATAATAATAATAATCATAACAATAATAATAATAATAATAATAATAATAATAATAATAATAATAATAATAATAATAATAAGCATTCCAAGAGGTGTAATGCTTTATTTAATGGGTACACACATTGGGCATTTATAACACATTCATAAATATTGCATATATCCTTTATGAAGAAATGACAAAGGATTCATTACATGCTTATGCCAACACTTGTGAAATGACAGAAGCTTTATGTATTAATGATTTTGTTTTAGACCTTCCTTTGAGACATTCCTATTTGCTTAGCTTAAATATGTTCCACCTTGAAACTCGTTAAATATGTTTATATTTAAATATTTTTATGTGTTAAGTAATGTTTAGTAATGGTGTTACTTTTTTGGATGATGTTAGATGATGTGAGAAGTTAGAGGTTGTGTGCTGTTCTGACATTGCAGCAGGACACTGTAGGCACATTTACAATGCTATTGTGACAAAGACATGTTTGAGCACAATGCCAATGCCAATGCTTTGTTTGAGCAGAGTGTTCAGAGTGTAAAGGTCTAAAGCGCTGGTTCATCAATGGCTTTAGATAGAGATAAAGTGAGGCAAAATCCCTCAACATTATCAGTAGGTAGTCAAATGGGATTGTGAGAAATGTGTAATTTCACATTAACAAAGTGAAAATATCAACATCACCAACATATTGGTAAATAATAATGTTTAAACCAGAAATGTCATCATCGTTCATTCATCTTCAACAACTTTTTTTATCCTGGTAAGGGTCAGGGTGGACCCTGTTCCGGAACACTGCACATGAGGCAAGAATACTTTCTGGATTAGTCCATCTCAGGACACCATGCACACACATTTTTAAAAAGCACTGACAAAATGAAAAGCATTTTAAAATCAGCAATATCTCCCCTTTTACTGTACAAAAATCTCACCTAGATTTAAGCTAAGACTCCTAGAATGATGTGCCTAATGCTAACCTGCCTCGTGCTTTCAATTATTGCATGACTACATGACAACTTTGAGAATAAATGATATTTTAAACACCGTAAATGGTGGATTATCTGTTGTTGATGTATGCTATTAAGTGTTGAAAACATAGGTTTACCAAACTGAATCAAAAACTGTGATCCCAAAACGGGTGATAGAAACCGAACCATGGATTTTAGGAACCATTCCACCCCTACTTCACTACAAAGAAGTAAATGGAAATCTCTGTTATGGACATGAGGTTCCACTCAAGCATTCAAGAAACTGAAGATTCATAATCAATGAGATGCCTCCAAAAGTGGAATTAGAGCCATCCTCTTGCAACACCAGGGCAATCGACCAACTACATCGTCCTTGTGACATTGTTTGTATGAAATTTATATCCAGAAAGAAATTATGATATAGGAGAGTTCTTAGCAATCAAAGCAGCCTTTGAAGAATAAAAGGACTAGTTGGATGGGGTGGAACATGCTTTTTACCTGCTTTACGTTTACTCTTTCTAACAGCGAAGGAAGAAATAATATTAAAGTGGATGCACTTTCTTGCCCATACGAAGGTTTACAAGTAGTGAAGTAGGACAAGTAGTAAGTTCTAGAAAAGACATCCAGCACACACAACAAGAAGCTCATGTCCCCCCAAAGTACCTCTCAGACAAGATCTCTGAGAATGAATATGACAGAATCAGTAATCCCATTGGTCCATACCATGCTCAGTTCCAGATACCTGTTTCAAGGTTTGTCAAGTCTTTTTTAGAATTTGCTTAGTCCCTTACCCCAATGCAACAACCTACTGGAACCTTTACCCTTCCCACAGCATCCTTGATCTCACTTAACTATATAGATTTGATCATTGCTGTCCCTGCTATCAAGGTAACACAGCCAAATCATTGATAGATTTTCAAAATCCTGTCACCTAAAATCTTTTCCTGAGCTCCTCATAGCCATGGAAACCACAGAAGTAATCTTCAGGAAGGTCTTCAGGCATTACTGCGTTCCAAACTACAGCGTGTCAAGCCAGGGAGTTCAGTTCATCTCTTGGTTGTAACATTTTGCAGTACTATATATTACCTTTTGTCGATCGTATGGTAAGTCCATTGGACAAGTGGAACATCTAAACCAAGAAAGTGGGAGTTTTGGGCATTTTAGAATATACTGCAGCAACAACCAGCATGACTAGAACCTCCCCTGAACTAAACCTGTTCAAGATTTTCTTATTCACGTCCCCAATAGACTCATTCCCTTCCAATGATTACTCTGTGGTATCACTTTTTTCCATTTTCAAAACTCATTGCCTATATGCTTGATAAAATAAAATCAAGTATGCAGTGTTGATTGCATATTAATGTATAATATAAAGTATTATAAAATTCCAGTTTGTGTACCCTTAAATAAAATGTTACCAAAATCAACAAGTACATATTTGGAATGTGTTCCCAATCTATGTGCTCAACTATCTTAGGCTATGTTTGTGTATTTTACATGTGCAGTAAAATGCATTTTAAACCTATTAGTTAGTAAATGATACAATAAATATAAGGGCATCAGGTGTGATTAACTGCAGTTTAGCCCATTACACTGACACTTTTATGTACATAGGTTTTGTCTTGGCCTGCACCTTCTGGTGAAAGTACTGAAATCAAAGCATCAGCAAATAAGAAAGAAAAAGAGGTACAGTAGCATCTTCTATGTGGGAGCTGTTAACAGTAGATCACAGACAACTCTTACATCAGAGTATCATTCATACATTTGAGCCACAGCCTTGGAAAACTGGGCAAGAGGTGCTAATACATCCTGGGCTATCTCTCTCTCTCTCTCTCTCACACACACACACACACACACACGCACATATGCATACACCGACTTGCACACTCACTCACACCTAGGGGCAACTGAGATTAGCCAATCCACCTACACCTGAGAGATCTCTGTGGCACCATGCTGCCCCTTATAATTTTAATACTGGTAGTCTCAAAATTAGACATCAAATGTTTTTCAACTTGGTACATACTTTCTTCTGGTGTTTCTAAATAATTATACGTAACAGAAATAGTGCTTTCAGAAAATATACTAGCACAGTTTTCTAATTTGAAATCTTAATGTTTTGTTAGGCCACAATGGCAGGGACAAAATCAAAAGATAATAAGAAAAAAAAAGAGTCAGAGCTCAAGCTGATACATGAGCAACCTATCAAGCGAACCCTTGGTTCAATTCATATAAAGCTGAAAGATTTGTTGGATGGAAAGGATCAAATTGAAGAAGAGTGTAACTTGGGGATACAGCACTCAGATCACTCCATCAGAACAGCAGTCACCCAGGAAAAGGTAGGTGATTAACTCTCAAAGCTATTTGAAGTATAAACAACTATGTCCCTTTGTTCTTGACTTCCAGGTTGGTTTCCTTTGGAACTAATGGAGTTATTCCTGTTTGTTTGTTTCTTTTACAATTATGAAATAGCAATGTTGTCACCTCATGACTGTGACCTTGTAGTCTATGAAAAGTTCCTGCCATGGATGCCTGATATTCTGTGAGGGTTAGGAAGAAAACATAGGGTGACTACTTTCCTTCCATTCTTTTTACTACATTTCCCCCTGAGTAATTAGTTAGTAATTGCCTTTACGTGCTTGTATGCACCAGCACATTACTACAAGTTAAGATTCAAAGTCAGCGACAGTAGATGGAAGGAGCTATACAGAATGCAGCGCAGACCACATTAATGCTGCTGAATCAGCCCAGAATGCCATGGTAGTTTCTTGCTGGGACAGAGAATAATCAAACCTTTCCTCTTTACAACTGGAGCACTGGAGCTTGAGTACAACAATCTAGAGCCTACTGAACACACTGTCTGCATTATATTATTTACATTTCTACTGAGATACAAGACCCAAGACAATTGAGCAACTTATATGGGGCATTATGGACCCTTTAGGCGCTCTCTGTGGTTTGGCTGTATTTGCGTTATGAAGGAATGCTTTCTGTTCACATAGTTTTCTATGTTGCATAGAATGTAAGACCAATAAAACCTATCACAAGCCAGCTGGATGACTTTGTCAACTCCAACATGACCGATGGAGACTCTTCAGTAACAGTGGTTTAAGTTTGCTCAGTAAAACCAGTTGTTTCCACCAACCAGACCAGGTGTAGGAGACTACATCTTTCAATGAGAGTTTGTTTCATTAAGAATAAGTCTCTTGATCCCTTGCCCAATGTCTTTCTCTTGCCCAATGTGACCCTTTTCACTCACCTTCATCCATCCTTTTAACTACTCCGAGGTCAGGATCATCTCTCTGTGTTCATTTCATGTGAACACATTGGACAAAGCCAGCACCACATGATTAGCTTAACTCCCATACATGTGGTTCCCTGCTTCCCTGATGTTTACTTTAAAAAGAAATCCAGAATTTTTCCTAAAGTCTTCAAGCTAACACCAGACAGCTTTATAGTCTTGCCACACAGTGGAGATAACATCTGGTCAGAGATTCTGTATACTAATTCAAATGATCTGGGAAATTAATTGAGTATGTAAAATGATCTGGATCAGCATCTGGATCTGACTTGCCGGGCAAGTAATTGATATTAAAATTAACATTTGCCAATTCCCATACCCAGTGATGCCTTGTGGCACTATGTCTGGCTGAATGTAACACATATGACAACAGTTTTGTCAGGTGTTCAGCCCTTGCAGCGCATGCACAACAAGCTCTCTTCTGGTGTTCTGTATTCTGCACTATGGAAAATACTTCCAGGTTTTGGGAGAACTACAGTCCCCAGGAGGCTAGTGCAGTCATAAAGACATCCATATCTGCCCCAGCTGATGTGAGTCACAGCTATTCATGGCTTGTTAACCACAGACTATTTAAAGACTTCTCATATGCTTAACAGTGTGGGTCAAATGAAATGAATTGTGGGAAATGAAATGAATTGTATTATGTTGAACTGAACGTATTGAAGGTCTTTTGTGTCTTGTTAAATTCCCCAGCTTTGTTTATGGACTATTTCCAAAATAGATTAAAATGGTAATTCCACCCTTCTGTTTGTGGCCAGTTTTTGGTGCATTTGCTTACCCATGTTTCTGTTGTTAAGTTTCCATTTTGTTTGAGTTCTGAGTTTATTCTCAGTAAATTATTATGGATAGAACTGCTGATTCCTGCCTGCACATGTGTCTGCCCAAACCCTGCAAACCTGACAGAATGACCCTCCTTAAACAAGAAGATGCTGAAGGATTACCCTGGAGTCAGGATGAGCTCATGAACACAATGCCCTCCATGTGTGTCCAGTGATGGCACTATGATCTGCCAGAGCCCTATTATGGAGTCGATGAGAAACCATGTGTGTTCTTGCTTAACTGTTGCCTCTTCTGGGAGAGCCTGGTGGATCCTAGACCTTCAAGGCCCCATCTGGGTGAGGTACATGATTCTTTGGCTCACTGTGCCAACATGCCTGTTTGCTGAGCACCCATGACGTTTGAGCACCCCTGCCTAGAGCACCCAAGTGAGTTTGGAGGGATGTAAATATGGTTCCACAGGGCACTCAGAGAGGCACCTGCTCCAGAGCTCCCTCCAGTTCAAGTCTTAGTCTGAACCTGAGTTAAGCCCGAATCCAAATCCAAGTCCAAATCCATGTCCAAGCTGGAAGTCCAAGTCAGCCTCTAGAACAAGGTGTGAACTGACATCTGAACTACAACTTCAGAAAAGTTAGAAAAACAGGCAGTATCTTTTGGTTTAGCTGTAAAACCTCAGGTGTTCACACATTGTGAGAGAATTGCCCTAGAGGTCTGGCAATGACAGGATCTGTGCCAATACTCAACAATACTGTATTTCAACAACTAACTATAGTGTGGACAGTCTGAACACAAATGATGAGCCACAGAGATGTGGAAGCTATTAGATTGAAAGTCAATTACAAGAATGGCAACGCACAAGCCATGTAAGCCTTTTTGATGAAGGCATTCTAGCCTTCTAGGGAAGCTTTCAAGATCCTAATGTCAAAAGCCAATGATTGACCAACCACCACTCACATACAATTAAAAAAGTCTGCTTAGTTCAGCTTAGTCTGAACCTGAGTTAAGCCCAAATCCAAATCCAAGTCCAAATCCATGTCCAAGCTGGAATCCAAGTCCAAGTCAGCCTCTAAAACAAGGTGTGAACTGACATCTGAACTACAACTTCAGTGTATGCTAGGTCCAAAGTCAGTTCCAGTTCCAGTTCCAAAGCGTGCTCAAGCTGCCAAGCCTGTTCAAACTGTTGAACCAGCCAAGTCTCCCAAGCCTGCTAACGTTTTCAAGCCAGTTTCACACTTACCACCTTCAGCTATGCTAATCGCAAAACAGAGCCTGCTACAAGGTCAATGTCTGCTACAGTCACAGAGCCTGCTACAAGGTCAATGTCTGCTATAGTCACAGAGCCTGCTGCAAGGTCAATGTCTGCTATAGTCACAGAGCTTGCTACAAGGTCAATGTCTGCTATAGTCACAGAGCTTGCTACAAAGATCAAGTCTGCTACAGTCACAGAGCCTGCCAAAATGCCTGCTACAGTATCAAACCCAGCCCCTGTCTCAGAGCCAGCATCAGCTCCTGTTACAAAGCAAGTTCCATTATTCAAGCAAATGTCAGTTCCAGTTTCCAAGTATGTTTCAATCAACACGTGTACTCCAGTGCCTGCTGCTGTTCCCTTCAAGACTCAGAGGATATCACAGAGCTCATGAGGGTCCCTGTTCCAGTCACAGAGTCCATTTCAGTGCCAATCTTCAGTCTTTGAGTTTGTTTCAATTAATAAGCCTGTTTTCATCTGATGTAGAGCATGCTTATGTTCCCATCACAGTCACAGCATCAGAGACAGCAACAGTCACAGAGTCATTCTGCTCATGTTCAGGTCGCAGTCACAAAGTCAGAGCCTGCTCACATTCCAGTCGAAGTCACACATCCAGAGCCTTCTCATGTTTCAATCCCAGTCACAGAGCAAGAGCCGTGTTGCCCAGCGACAGCCCCAGAACATCACTGCTCTAGAGGAGATCTGCATGGAGGAATGGGCCAAAATACCAGCAACAGTGTGTGAAAACCTTGTGAAGACTTACAGAAAACATTTGACCTCTGTCATTGCCAGCAAAGGGTATAAAGCAAAGTACTGAGATGAACTTCTGTAGGTGACCAAATACTTATTTTCCACCATAATTTGCAAATAAATTCTTTAAAAATGAGACAATGTGATTTTCTGATTCATAGTTGAGGTATACCTATGATGAAAATTACAGGACTCTCTCATCTTTTTAAGTGGGGGAACTTGCACAATTGGTGGCTGATTAAATACTTTTTTGCCCCACTGTATTTGATTGAGGGTGATACCCCTAGGTAAGACTCACTGTGATTCTCAGCTTTTCCATGAAACCGTTCCATATTTTAGATGAAACTGTGGCTTGCGATCGCTGACTATGTCTTCATGAATGCCAAAAAATCTGAACACATTGTTAATCAGGTAATTTGGCTATCCTTAAAGCAGTGTGTAGGGCTGGAAGGGTAACCAGCCTTATGGTTTTTGAGAATCTGTCTAGAATGACCATGTGGCGGTGCGGGCATGGCCGAGCGCCGCCTAGTGGCGGGGGAGTGAAATGGGGGAGGTAAGTGACAAGTGGCAACACCTGGCGGTAATTAACCGGTGTGTGTTTATACCTTGTAGTGAGCCGCCCCAGGAGCAGAAATGCTGATGGTGTCTACATGTGCTTTATGTTATATGTTGTCTGTTAAGCTGAAACGCGACAATAAATCCCTGTCCCGTGTATCCCAGTGTCTGGGAGAGTCTGCCATCACAGTGGTGCTGAAACCCAGGAAACAGAGAGACGGACAACACTCACCACCATGGAGACCTCCCCAGTCGCCGATCTGATCCACGTGCTCACGGCTGCCAGCCAGACCCAGCGTGAAGAGCTGCTCACCCTCCGGACCAAGCAGGAGCGACGCTTCTTAGCGATTGTGCAGGAGCAGCAGAAGGGCCGCACGGCAGTCCGGGCGCTGGTTGTGGTGGTGACTACGGTCCGGGAAACACCGGTTGCTGGCCCCCAGTTCACCCTGTCTAAGATGGGGCCGGCCGATGACACGGAGGCTTTCCTCACCCTTTTTTCCTAGGCGGCTGACATATGGAGGTGGCTGGAGTCGCAACGCGCGCTCCGCTTGCTGGTGCTCCTGTCTGGCAAGGTGCTGATCGCCGCCCCAGCAGCTCCCACCGGCTGACTGGATCGACTTTGAGCAGCTGACACGAGCCATTCTTCAACTTCACCTTGGCGCAGCACCTGTGGGATGACTGCCGGTGGTGGCTCCTGACTGAGGAGCACAACCTGGAGGCAATCGTCAACCTTGTCACACTCGAGAAGTTTGCCACGCGGCTCCAGGAGAGAATGGCGGACTGGGTCCGGTACCATCGCCCAATGACGCCGAAGCGTGAGGTGGAGCTGGCGGAGAAACACCTGGCGGCGAGTCCTGGAGCGGGTGACTGCATACCCACCTCATCTCTCCCTCCGTCTCTCTCTCCCTTCCTCTTCCCCTTCTCCCCCCTCCCCTTCTGTTTCTGTGCCTGTCCCGGCCCCACGAAGGCGGTGAGCGAGTCCCCCTCGGCCGGCCAGGCGAACTCGTGGGGTCCCCCCTTTGTGTGTTAACCCCTGTATCCACGTCTGTGTCTTCTCCCCCCCAGGTGCTGACCACATCCGCCAACAGGGCCAAGGGTACACCTGGGTCGGTTCGCTGGCGCTGCGGGGAGACAGGACACCTCCGGGGGCAATGCGGAGCTAGGGAGATTGCAGTGGTGGTTCGGATCCCCGACGCGCCAGTGGCCGCCCCCGATCGAGCCGGACAATACTGCGTATCTGTGAGTATCCAAGGGGGTACATGTCATGCTTTGGTCGATTCGGGCTGTGTGCAGACCTCAATCTGCCAAAGCATGGTGCAAACCGGGGCATCGGGAAACAAACAGCAGGTTAAAGTTATGTGTGCGCACAGGGATGTCCACAAGTACCCACTGGTACCGGTGAAAATTTGCTTTCGGGGCCAGAAGCATAGAGTCCAGGCAGCAGTTAGCCCATGCCTCACCCACCCGCTAGTCTTAGGGACGGATTGGCCGGGGTTCAGATGCTTATTAAAGACCCTTATGGTGGGTGGGTCCTGTTTAGAAGAGGGTTGAGGGAAGCTGCGCCTCATGTGTGCTGGAGAGGCGATTTCAGGGCCGGCCTGACTGCTCCGCATCCCTGGAACATGGAGGGAGATGAGCCACCAGCTCCTCCCCCTCTGGGGATTGCCCTCGGGGATTTCCCCTTGGAGCAGTCGCGAGACGATGTCTGCTGGTGGTGCGCGGCGTGCCATGAATGCCAGCTGACGAGTTCAGTGGCCGTACCGAAGGCCCCTTTGAGGCCACTTCCTCTAATCGAGATTCCCTTCAAAAGAATTTGGATGGATCTCATTGGGCCATTAGATAGGTCAGCACACAGATACTAATTTATATTAATCCTGGTGGATTATGCAACCAGTGTTGCCGCGGCACTGTTTAAAGTTATCTCCCGGGTTGGTATCCCAAAAGAGATCCTGACTGACCAAGGCACCTTGTTCATGTCACGAACACTTCGCAAACTTTACGAGTTACTGGGGATTAAATCTATTCGCACCAGTGTTTATCACCCACAAATCGATGGTCTGGTCGAAAGGTTTAATCAAACACTCAAAAATCTAATTCGTAAATTCGTCACAGAGGATGTGCGTAATTGGGATACCAATTTGTTACAATGCTGTTTGGCTTATCCGGGGCTCCAGCGACATTTCAGCAGCTCATGGATAAGATCCTCCGTCCTCACGATGCGTACACCGCGGCCTATTTAGATGACGTTATCATCTATAGAAATGACTGGTCGTGCCACCTGCAGCACCTGCAGCATCTGAGGGCGGTCTTCGAGTCGCTGCGGTGAGCGGGGCTCATGGCTAACCCACGGAAGTGTGCGATTGGACAGGTGGAGGTAAGGTATCTGGGGTTCCATTTGGTTCACGGGCAGGTGCGTCCGCAAATTGAGAAGAAGGCACCTATTGCAGCCTGCCTGAGGTCTAAGACCAAAAAGGGGGTGCGACAGTTTTTGGGGCTTGCAGGATACTATCGCAGGTTTGTACCTGATTTTTCAGCCCTTGCAAGCCCCTTGACTGATCTCACTACAAAGGGAGCCCCTGATCTGATCCAGCGGACAGAGCGGTGCCAACAGGCTTTCACCCAGTTGAAAGCAGAACTGTGTGGTGGGCCTCTTTTACATTCACCTGATTTCTCTCTCCCATTTCTGTTACAGACGGACGCATCTCACAGAGGGCTGGGGGCCTTGCTGTCCCAGGAGGTCGGAGGGGAGGAATGCCCTGTGCTGTACGTCAGCAGAAAGCTCTCCCTTCTGGGAGAGCAAGTACAGCACAATTGAGAAGGTGTGCTTGGCAATCAAGTGGGCAGTTCTGAACCTCCATTATTACCTCCTGGGATGCTAGTTCACCCTCTGTTTGGACCATGCCCTGCTCCAGTGGCTCCACCAAATGAAGGATACCAATGCGTGGATCACCCGTTGGTACTTGGTGTTTCAGCCCTTCAAGTTCAAGGTGATCCACAGGCCAGGTGCACAAATGGCTGTGGCTGATTTCCTCTCCCGACAGGCAGGGGGAGTCAGTCACAGGCCAGATGGCTCCCCAGCCTGAGTCGGGTGGTGGGGGTATGTGGCAGCGTGGGCGTGGCTCAGCGCCATCTAGTGGCAGGGGAGTGGAATCGGGGAGGTAAATGGCAAGTGGCAACACCTGGCAGTAATTAACCTGTGTGTTTTTATACCTTGCAGTGAGCGGCGATGGGAGACACCCAAGGAGCAGAAATGCTGTTGGCGGCTACATGTGCTTTATGTTATATGTTGTCTGTTAAGCTGAAAAGCGACAATAAATCCCTGTCCCATGTATCCCAGTGTTCGAGAGAGTCTGTCTACACTGTCCCTATCCAGGGACCATCACAGACCAAGATGACTGTGTACCTGTTGGATTTAGGGATGTCTGTGACAAAATCCATAGTGAAATGTGGCCATGGTTGCTGGGGAGTCGGCAGTGGCATGAGCTTCCAAGAGGGGAAAGTGCAAGGAACTTTTGATTTCTCACACATAGCACAGGAGGTGATATCATCTTTGACATTTGTGTGCATGCTCAGCCACTAATAATTCTCGATGAGGACCTCAAGTGTTCTGCATGTGCCTGGATGCCCTGTGGCAGGTACAGTGTGCGTCCAGGTGATGTGTCCATATATGCACCCCGGGAGCACGACAAAAGAACATGATATGCGGAATGTTAGCCAGTTCACAATCACGGTCCAAGAAAATTTTATATAGCAGGAGGGTGTTGGCGTCTTGAGGAGTGTCCTCATCTGGGTAGATACATGATAACATTACATTACATTATTGTCATTTGGCAGACACTCTTATCCAGAGCGACTTACATTTATTTCATTTACACATCTGAGCAGTTGCAGGTTAAGGGCCTTGCTCGAGGATCCAGCAGTGGCAGCTTGGCAGTGCTTGGATTTGAACTCCCAACCTTCCGATCAGTAGGCCAACATCTTAACCCCCTGAGCTACCACCTGCCCCTAAGGCATCCACGTTAGTGTTTTTAGATCTGGGATGGTAAAAGACAGTATGAAATGAAATCAGATGAAGAACAGGGCTTGTCATGGGTTAAGTCTCATAGTGGTTTGCAGATACTCTAAGTTCTTGTGGTCTGCGAGTTCCAAGAAGGAGTGTGTGGCTCCTTCCAGGCAGTGTCACCACTCTTCCAATGCCAACAGAGTCAAGAGCTCCCAATATCCCACATCATAATTTCTCCCTGCTGGTGTTAATTTTCATTATGCTCCTTGACAAACTTGGGTAATGGCCTTTCTAGTACTGCTCTTACTTTTTGATTCACACTTTTCTCTTTTCACGTACAACTGCTTTTCTCTGAGTTTGGCTAACACCTCTTTGGCATGTTTGATATAGGCCTCACAGGTGGGTGAATAGATCAGAATGTCATCAACATATGCTGATATATGACATATCTTAAAGACATAACTTTCATAATGACATTGTCTTCCACAGGAGAAAAGCAAGAAGCCTAAAGAAGAAAACAAGATATTAAAGCCAACTTCTATAAAAGGTGATGACTATATGATAATGAAATAATTAAGTATTTTGGTCCTAGTGCGATTTAATTAGTCCACCAGAATCCCAATACTTTTTCGGAATATTTTCAAAAGATCTCGTTTTATTATTTGACTTTTAGTAATACACTTTGACAAACGGTGCATTCAATTTTGTTTCCTGGAAAGATTTCCTGACCTAATTACTGGGGAAAACCCCCTCCTTATGTATTGTGTAAAGGGAAGATTTTTTTTAACTATAGCTGCTTTGAGTCAGATATCTGATCTCGAGTGCAACACCACTAGCAGTAGTAATTTATTTATTACCCTAGACATAAGTGGATAACTCCAGTGACCACTGATTGCATATATGAATGGAAATCATTGCACCATTCACTCCCGTTGTGCATTTTGAAGACATTTTTGGGGTCGCAATCTTGCAACAACAAAAAAAAGCCAGTGTCTGCACAGGAGAGACTTTGAAGCTGAAGCAAGTGCAGTAGTTACAGCCATATGGGCAGTGGACCCACCTCTTGCCCACCGATGTAGTAATGGTCACAGTACATGCACACGCACAATAAAAGACCTAAAGTGAATCTTAAATGAATTACCTAAACTTTAAATGACACTTTAGCTAAGTCAATTTGGTAAATACTAAAAAAATATCATGTATTATGTGTTATCAATTGTTAATTGATATGTAAAATGCTAAATGCTAGTTGCATAATTTTTGCAGCTATATAGATTTTATCATTGTTGGGAAAAGACTTGTAAGCTTTAGGTCATGACTGACTGAGCTACCAGTTGCTAGTTAGCTGGCATAACGTAAGTATAGGTAGCTAATGGAGACACCAACGGAAATCTAAACAGCAGTCAACATTTACACTCAACACAATTTCTTTTGGAAAAATATAGCTGTTCTTCATGATTTTCGTCTAGTTCTACCCAACTGAAGAAATGCTCTTATATCCTCTGGTGATTCTTTCGGTGCAGTTCAAACCATACCAAAATATTTCACATGTTCTCTAAGGTCATACAATCAATAAAATATTATGCAGTGTAGCTAGGGTTATGTGGGAATGTGTCATCACTTTGTTCACTTGTGTTAATTTCCTAGTTATAATATCAGTGCCATAACCTAGCTTAGATATCAAAATGCACAACATACTGAAATAAGCAACAAAGGCCATCCCCTCTGAGGGTCTGTTACAACAGTTTACAGCAGAACAAGGTATGGCTTTGCTACAGAACAGTGTTCAACTGTCACAGCCTGACACTGTCAATCACCCCATCAACCAAGCCCTTTTATTTATCACAAATAACTCCTTATTTTAGAAGAAACTGTTCTGGGACTTATTAAGGGCAACTAAAATAAATTTATATATGTGCTTATAGGTAAAAAAAAATAAATCTATGATATGGCAGGGGTGGTGTGGTGGTTAGCACTGTCACCTCACAACAAGAAGGTCCTGGGTTTGATCCCCGGGGTCAACTTGGGTGCCTTTCTATGTAGTTTGCATGTTCTCCCCATGTTCATGTGGGTTTCCTCTGGGTACTCCGGTTTCCTCCCACAGTCCAAAGACATGCA
>JAQLOM010000014.1:2627854-2643031 GCA_030068315.1 Chrysichthys thysi | reverse complement strand
TGATGATGTTTCAGGTCATATTTAAGCAGAAATATAGACAATTCTAAAGGGTTCACAAACTTTCAAGCACCACTGTAAGTTATAATGACCATCTGCGATGCGCTAAAATTGTAAAATATTTAGAAAATATTTACGATTTGCAGGCAAGGCATTGCTGGCAGGCCAGTGTAACAGTGTATGATGTATGATGCATTCGGACGACACCCGGAGGTACGTGGACAATGCCCAGATGTACACATCAATCACCTTGACAATGCCTCACACTCCCTCGCACCTCATGGAGTTAACTTGTATATCGGTGAACTGTACAGTGCATTACCGCGTGCTTTGTTTTGTTTTGTTTACATACAATATTTTCCACTTATGATGGGTATAGCGGAACACATCTCCATCGTAACTTGACGACTACCTGTATTGCATTTTTATTATTTGTTAAATCATACTTTAAAAAAAAATCCATTTATATTTTAAGGTTTGGGCTTATTGTAGTTAACCCCCAATCTACCAGCTATGAAGAACTGATGCGTTGATGCAACCCTGCAATCTGCCTTGCACGCAGTAGTACTGCTGTCCGAACTGCTGTTATAGAAACCTAATCAACATCTGACCCGTCAGGGGACGGTCTAGATAAAATGTGTTCCTGATGGTTTTAAAATAGGATTTGTTTATTTTATTAGTTCGTCTGAGGTCATCCTTAATTCCACAGACTAACTTCTTGGAAGATCTCCAAGATTCTGTCCTGATTGCGTGTTGCCCTCGTGTTATGTGCTTGCTCATCACTTCTTGCTCACGTTTCATCCTTTAGATAAGCCGATTGTGCCTCACTGCCGATATCTTCTACTGGTGGCAAGCTCAACAATATTTCTGCACCCAGCGTTGTCCTCATGCATCCTCAACTCTTTATGTTACCTGCATGTGTCTCCCTCACCTCACCCCATACCCCCCCACCCACACCTTGTGCATCGGGCTGGCATGTGATGGTGGCACTGGTTGTGTTTTCTTCCTCTCTCCCCCCTTCTGTACTAACAGACGCAGACCAGAATGGAGCATGCCCTCCTTAAGGAGCTCGAGCAAAGTCTGCTCTTTGAAAAGACCAAAGCTGAGAAACTCCAGAGGGAGTTAGAAGACTCTAGGGTAATGGATCTCTCTGTGTGCTTTGACCAAATTGCACAGGATGTTTCAGGGCCAAAATGACGTCGTAAACAATCCTAAACGCTCTTACAATAAAAGCAAATGAAGAGCATGAATTTTTTTTTTTTTTGCACAGTTCTTTCCACAGATACATTTCATAAGCAGTTTATTTGCTTGCGTAGGAACCGGTTTAAAGTACCAGTTGTTTTCTGTAGCCATTCCTGTTCAGACCTGGGTCAAGCATGTACTCGAATTGTTCATATCTTAAAGCCAATTGTGGGGTGTTGGGTTTTTTGGTTTTGTTTTGGGGGCGGGGCCTATTTGGACATAATCTGTGTTTTTTTAAATAGAGACAAGCAAAATTTGTTTTTTTTATTTGGACCAATTATTTAGTCTTAACTTGTTTTAATATATTGATTTGTCATTTTGGATTTTACTGATATGTGCATTAGCTCATTGCGATCACATTTGTGCAAGCATTAATGTGGGGGGTATGACTAAAATATAATGGCGTGATACTTGCAGACATTTCTGTTATGCAATTTGTATCGCAATATGTAGGTTGCTAAGAAACTCCCAATGAAACAGTAGTGTTTTGCATTTGGTGGAAAAACCCCAGAATTTTATTTAATGTCTTTAAAATAAGGTTAATTAGATGAAAAAATAGATGACTGTGAAATCGTCTTAAACTGCTAATCAAATCAATACAAAATGGCAACTGGCTGCATGTTTGACCGAGGGCTGACCAGGTTACTAGACTGTAAAATTGTACCCAGTAGTATTTGGAACATAGTAATACTAACCCATTGTATATTCAGGCTAATCCAGATTTTCATGCTAACAACTGGGAAGTTTTATTTATTTATTTTTTGGGTTTTTTAGCTGTTTTTTTCGTGTTCCTGAACTGAAATAAAATATTCTGCTCATTTAGGCTAATAAGGATATTTTTTCTTGTGTATTTTAGTCCAGTTATGAAGTTTTTCATACTTGATCAATCAGTTCATTTGTATCTGCTAGTTGCAGTAGCCTAAGCAAGTTTTCTGTTGATCATTTGTTTTAAGCACTTAGTGCCAGAGGGAGCGTGAAGCAAAGACGTATTGTGCTGAGTTGCGCTCAGTCCTCTACATTTTTTTTCTCTCCTGTGTTTAGTTTATGGAACGCTTCCCTAGCTTTTGCTACTCTCCTGAAACCTAAAAGCTACCCTTGCATTCCCTCAAAACCCTATAACCCGGATATGGTTTAGGTTAGCTATCCTCACCTGATTAGTTTTTTGGGAACTTGTGGCGACACTGAAATGATCCCTTGACTGTGCACTTCCTGTTCCCGGTTTAGATAGTGCCCTTGAAACCCGCTTTGTTAATGAACAGATTTCAGTAGGTCACAGAATCTATTGCAGTCACCTCTACTCACACGCACTAATGTTGCACACTGTTAGAAATTGTTTTTTTCTGCGAGATTACTGGTTGTCTTTGTCTGAAGGTTGCGACAGTCTCTGAGAAGTCTCGCATCCTTGAACTGGAAAGGGACCTTGCTTTGAGGGACAAAGAAGTGGCCGCCCTTCGGCAACACCTGGAGGCTGGTCCTGGTCAGACTACTTCAACTGGAGACCCAACAGCTCCTGTCCTCCAGGAAGAGCTCAGTTTGCTCCGTACCCAACTCTCCACTCAAACTGCTAGCCATGAGACGGCGCTAACCGTCTTGCGTACGAAGCTGGAAGCCGAATCAAAGGCACACTGTGAGGCTTTGGCTCATCTCCAGGCCTCTTCTGCTCTTTTATCAAAAGATAATGAGCAGCTTCGCACTCGGTTGGCCGAGGCAGAAAAGGAGAACGCAGATGTCATCGAGCTGTGGCGCTCCAAGCTAGCTTCATCCATCACGTCACACCAGCAAGCCATGGAGGAGCTTAAGTCCTCCTCAGGCAAGGGGACTGGAGACTCCCAGGAAGCCAAGCTTGCTATGTTGCAAGATACTTTGGAAAGGCTACAGTTAGAGCACAAAGTCCAGATTGAGGAATGTCTAGCTAAGCACACCGCTGAGGCCAAGAGGTGGGCACAAGATGTTGATGAGCTCCGGAAACAGCTGCATGCCGTGACTGAGGAGAAAGAGCGCCTGGTGGAAACTCTGCGCACGAACCTGGAGAGCGCAGAGGATCAGCACCTGGTTGAGTTGGAGGAGGCCTTGGGCAAACTGCACAATGCTGAGGTCAGGGTAAAAGAGCTAGAGGAGGAAAACTCAAAACTGGGGCAACAGGCGGAGGAGAAGGCTCAGGAGGTCCGGGACCAAGATGCTCTAATTCAGACCCTTCGCTCTCACCAGAGCCAAGGGGACCAGGAGGTCCAGAGTCTGTTAACTCGAGTTGAGGAAGCAGAGGGCAAGGCCCGTACACTAGAGGGAAAGGTAAGCTTCTTACTGACAGCTATTATTACTAAATGAGGAAATGGCCAGTGGTTTTTCGTAGCACTTCCAAGGAATATCTGTAGTTAATTGGTGGAATGTTTTCTATACGCTGCTAATTCACATTTCATACGCTCTTGGCTCCTAGGTCACTGAGGTGACTGCTAAGCTGGATGGCAAGCAGACGGAGCTGGAAGGGCTACAGCAGAACCTGGCCTCGCTGCAGCAAACCAAGGGCTCGTTGGAGCAAGAAATTTCTGACCTGGTATGAGATTAGTTTATTAGCAGTGGTTTGGATGGTTAATATCTGGAAGAGCAACTAATATAGGATCTAATGTTTTCTAAGAGTGACAGATGGATCTAATCATATGGGATGGATCAAATGGTGGAGAACAAAGTAGTAGACAGACAGCTTTTGTGTTCAGACTGTTGGTCTTTATTTTGTAACTGCCCAAGCAGCGATTATGCGATTTGATCGGAAAAAGTTGGAAAACCAACTCAGTATTAGTTTTATTTACTTTTGTGTTTAGTTACTGTATTGTACTCCACACACTTTGTGGTGGTGGTGGTGGTGGTGGTGGGGACTCATTTTATTGGTATAACCAGGGCACACGGTACATCTTTAGTTGCCACTAAAACTTTTTTTTTTTTTTTTGAAGATTAATAAGCATAAAAACTGATCTGGATGATCTGAATCAATGTGTTATTTTTACATAGTCATATACTTGATCATTTCCCATGATTTGTATTAATGCCCTGACCACATGGCTTGCTAGCTAGCTAGTGATTACTTTGCGTTAGCTACCACTTTTTAGCCTTCATGTTTGTAGTCAAAACCAAAACATGGGGCTGGTTCTGTTTTTGCTAACCCACTGGAAGATCATCCCTTCATAGCCCAAACAGTACTTGACAATCTGTGGGTTCTGACGAAAAGTTTGCTTAATGTCCTCTCATTGTTTGTGTTGGAATGTTCTAGCCAATCGAAGGACGTCTCTTGGTGCCAAAACGCAGAATCGAGCTTTTAGCCTTATTTTACCATTAGGATCAGTTTGCGGACGCCTAGGGCAGTGTGATGGGAATCCGAATAGGTGCTAATAATCAAGCTGGGGCCAATCTTTAGGACACTGAGCCTAGTCTAATGGAGCGCGCAGGTTTTATAGACTTTAAGTGGAAACAGCTTGAGTATTTTTAATTTTACATGAGCTATATGTATAATTAAAAAAAATTTAGACGTCACTTTTTCCCTGTGTTTTGCTCGTTACCGTGGGATGACATTGTTTTTGTTTTGCAGAAGCAAAAAGTCACGGCATCGTCAGGTGAACAGTCGGCATCCTCACAAGCTAATCAGAGTAAGTGCTTGGATTTTTTTTACATTTTTTTTAGAAATCTCTTCCCCTTTATTCTCTTGTATTTCTTTTAAAACCGAGTTGTACTGAAATATTTTTAGTGTACAGCAAGATTTACCCCCAGGCACTGAAAGAATACCCCAGCACGGGGTAATCGATTAATCAAAAAGTAATGATGGGAAATAATAAAATTATAGAAGCCAAAATGAAACCAAGCTTTCCATACAAATGCCTGAGTATGTGTTGGATTTATTATTGTTATTTAGAGGGGGGGAAAAGTGTTAATTCTGCCTTATGCTTTCGGTGCAGGTCACGAAACGTGGATAACAATAGCTCAGGATTTTTTTCCTTGTAGCTAATTGCCTTTCAAATTAGAGTCGAATTTGCGGTCTTGTTTGTTTTCCTCCAGAGTTACAAGAGATGCTCAGTAAAAAGGAGGAACAATGCACGTCACTTTCCAGCGAATCTGAAAAGCTCAAGATTCAGCTGTCTGGTAAGATCAGTCAAAATCACGTCGGTCTCGATGGACTTTTCCGCTTGTACATAATAGTCCAACGAACTAAAGGTTTCTTATTAAGCTTTTTTCCCTCCCCCTTTCTTCTCAGGATTGGAGGCAAAGTTGAAATCAGGAGAAGAGAAGCTCGAGCAGCTAACCAAAGATAAAGCCAAGCTTGAAAACGACATCAGTGGGCTGCTCAAATCCTCCGGAGACAGCTCTACTCAGCTGAGCAAGATGAATGAGGATCTCACTCAGAAAGAGAGGTGAGATGTAAAGATGTAATGTGTCATATTTTTTTGATCATTTAAAGATCAGTTTCATAAATTCTGATGTGCTTGTCCATGCCTCCAGGTGAGCATGTAAAATGTTTTTTAAATAAATAAACAATGATGGCTGTTGAATAACCAAATAGCCTTTTAGTAGAATATGGCAACAGTAAAATGTCTCAAGGTAGGCAGCTCTGAAACAGTCCTTCATGTATTTATTTTATGTCACCTACACCCACACTGCACTTCATGCCCCGAATATTTGTAATCCCATTTATAAGGAGACTCGAAGAGCTCCAGAGTCAGCTTTCGGAGCAGAAGGAGTTGTTCGCTCGGTCTGAGGAGAGCAGAACTCAGGAGCAGGCTCGGGCCAAGCAGGAGATGAAGGACACCAGCGAGAGACACCAGGCAGAAGTTTCCAACCTACAGGAGAAGATCAAACTGCTGGTAAGGACACGTAGACACTGTCGGAGTCTAAGCCGAGTTATACAACCGTGCTGCTGCTGAATTCTCCGTTCCGATTGGTCAGAAGGTGTGGGTGAATTTTCTTTGACGGCAAGTCTGATTGTAGGTCTGACTGCAAGGTGAATCACTGGATTGCAGTAATAGTATCCTTTCTGTCATACCAGCTCATGCACAGGGAGTTGTACCAAGGACATGCTGCATAATCTAAACTTGATAGAGGGTAAAAGTGTGGTGGTGGTGGGTTTTTTTTATTTTTGTGAGGAGATGCTTATTCATCATTTATGCAAGCTGTAACTTGAAGATTTGAGCCACGGGAGGTCTTCAGGGTGGATGTCTGTCTTTCTGTCCTATTAACTTCAATGGAAAGTGAGAGAATGACCTTTTATAGCTGTTGAAATTGTTTTCGTCTTATGTAATAAAACACGTTCTCGTTTGCTGCAAATAAGGAATACGACACTCCGGGATACATGTTTATTGGGATTTAATCAGCTTCAGTGCGGTAACGTGGTCGAACCACTGTAGCACACTCTGTTCAGTTTTATTTCTTACCTGTGGCGCGGTCACATTCGCCATCGTCATATGTACGAAAAGCATTTCATTTTGGTACTGAAGTCTCACTTTGTGTTGCTGTGCAGGAGAAGACTACTGAGGAGGCTCAAGCCAAGGTCCGTGAAGCCCAGGTCTCTGGAGAGAAAGTACTCGCCAGTGCCTTAGAGAAACATGCAAAGGAGGTCCAGGAGTTCCAGGGTCAGGTGGAAACGGCCCAACAGCAGCTCAGCGTCTCTCAGGAGAAGTGGCAAAAGCTTAAAGAAGAGGTGGAAGAATTGGTGCCCTTTAAAGAAAAGGCTCAGGTAAGAAAGGATTGGAATATTAGGATTGTGTGAGCGCAGTACGGTGGTGTGGTGGTTAGCACTGTCGCCTCACAGCAAGAGGTTCGATCCTGGGGTTGACCTGAGTACCTTTCTGTGTGGAGTTCGCATGTTCTCCCCGTGTCCGTGTGGGTTTCTTCCTGGTACTCCAGTTTCCTCCCACAGTCCAAAGACCTGCACAGAGGGGATTAGGATAATTGGCTACTCTAAATTGCCCGTAGGTGTGAATGTGAGTGTGAATGGTTGTCTGTCTCTGTGGTGGATTGGCGACCTGCCCAGTGTGTACCCCGCCTCTCACCCGAAGTCAGATGGGATTGGCTCCAGGTTCCCCCCACGCCGCTGAACAGGATTAAGCGACAGAAGATGAGTGAGTGAGGATTGTGTGATTAATGACCGCAGAATGCTTGTAAACTGATCTTCCTTTAGGGTCTCGCTGGTTCTGGTTTGAATCTGTACGAGACGGTTGAATTTCTTGGGTATAAATAAGCAGCACTAGTGTGAGCCAGGGTCGAACCAGAAACCTGAAATTCTCAGGCAAAAGAAATGAGACGCTAAGGGAAAGAAGGGAAGGATGAGATGGTGGACGCAGATAAGCTGACCTCTCTCTGTGGCTCCTGGATAAATGACCCTGAACAGTTAGTGCCCAGTGCTCTCTCAGTGCTCGTATTATGGAGCTTCACCGCCTTGTATGTTTTGGCAGCAAACCACTTTAGCTTGAAATGTTTTGTTGGAAGCCACTGATAGCATTTTTCTTCCCCCAAAATCTGTGCTCTGAAGGCAGTATACACAGCCCTGTTTGATGTATTGTAAATTTCTTTCAAAGCTGTGAGACGTGGAGCAGAATTGGTGTGGAGTTGGAGGTAGATGGTGGTGTGTGGTGCTGCAGTTTCTGTGGTTAGGATTAGCTCTCATGCTGCAGGTCATGATTTGTACAGCTTACGGCAAGTGATAACAATGTCAGAGCGCATTGGGTCTCAAAGAGGTGAGACCATGGGGTTCGGGAAGCACCGTTTTTTATACTTATTAGTCTGCTTGACTGGTCACTTAAATGACATTGCTTTAATACCAAGTTTAATAACTGATGAACCGACAAAACCCGAAAAAGTAGGTTGAGATGATGTTTACTTGCACCTGATGGCTGAATTCTGCTCGCTTTTTCTACGGATTACTTACACCAGATGGCTGCCATATCCTGGGGTTGTTTGGAGCTTTGTTTGGGCAGGTCTTCAGAAATGAACATTAAGCTTGTGCATTATGCATGACCAACGTAAATGGTGTGGGTGGCATAGCGCCCCGTAATACCATGTCCAAAACTGACTACATGAAGATGCATTCTCATGTTTTAGACCTTTAGTCTAAGGTTAACCTTTGCGTGCTAACGCTATCCAGTTTTCCTGTAAAGATTCAAACTTTGCAAAAGGTTTGTTGTGCGTACCTGGCATCGTCTGTCTGTCTGTCTGTCTATCTGTTTTAGATTAGCACCATGTTTTTAAATGTAACGTAAGAGTTTTCGACTTCAGGCGCAGATCAAGACGGCAATCACGATAACAACAGAACGTGGTAGACAGCCATTTAAAATGCACCACCGAGCTCAGGCTGTTGCATGACCTCGCTAAACATTTTCCAGTTTGACTGGGAAACCAGAAGGATAGACGTGTTGTGGTTCTCACATGCCATCTTGTGAAGTTCCCTTTTAACTCTCTACTACGCAGGTGAGTTTTTGAACTTTAAAAAGTTCAGTGTTTAATTTTACCTTAGTGGTAATTTCTGGAAGTCAGGACCTTATTATACACATTTGAACACCTTTCTCCACACACAAGAGACAAACTCCAAGGTACATGAGCCACTTGGCAACTCTTGCATCACTTCTTATTGACTTTTCAGATTTTCCGAGCCCCACTGGGGTGTTTGTTGGTTTTCACCTGCAATTCATACCCAAGTTATCTTTCAGTCTGTGGTATTCTCCAGATTCACCTTTTCACTTCTGAGATCACAAAAAAAAATGGGGTTCCAGCGTCAGTCACTTGTGCTCGCCCTTTGGTTGGTTCGGTTCGCTAACCTGTTACTAGTTACTCGTCTCAGTGGCTTCTTTCCGCATTGTACAGCTCGTGTGATGTGTCTGATTTTTATTTTCCTTTATCCACTAACCTGGATGAGAATAACAGGGGGAAGTAAGGTGAATTTGGACCATCAGGTAAAATAGAGCCCGATTGCTGTTTAAAATTTCACAGTTAGTTTCTGTAATCTAACTTTTATACTCTTGACACAGTTGTACGTGACGTTTGGCACATTACTGTAATTTCCGGACTACAGAGCGCATCGGAATATACGCCGCACGCACTAAATTTTAAAAGAAAAAAATATTTTTTACATATATTAGCCGCAACAGACTATAAGCCGCAGATATACATGTGTGAAATGAGATATTTACACAAAGTTTTTATAAATGTTTATTTACATACCTTAATGTGCGTGTCATGCTTCTTGCGTCAAGTGCCAAAAACTACCGGTAATGTTGTCTTCTGTGCATTGATCTGTTGCGTCTTTCACGTTTTCGTGCCCCCTGATGGCAGTTAGTGAAGAAAAGTCTATAGATAAGCCGCATTGGTGTATAAACCGCAGGGTTCAAACCGTGGGAAAAAAGTAGCGGCTTATAGTCTGGAAATTACGGTATTTGATTTATCCTCAAGTGCGACGGTGGGTGTGTGGCATTGCAAGATTTTTAGTAACTGTCCCATTTCGGGAAAGGCTGAGAATGTAATCGTACACATGTCCATATGTATTGAGATTGTGTGATTAAAGCTGTACTGTTGCACCAATGGTGGTTACTCACTTTAGCTAGGTGGCACTTTATATAGTAGTAGAGTTTCTTTGGAAATGGGGGAGAACTGAGACTTGAATAGCAAGAGAATTGTATTTCTTATTAAATATTTCTAACAGAATAATATAGATACTAAAAACATACTAAATAACATGCATCAAATGTATAAACTAGCCATCTTCACCCAAGTTAGTGCTCTTCACACACAAGGTTGTTCGTGTTGGATTAATTTCATCCTGACACTAGTTACGTACCTCATTTTTTATTTATATGTGCATATTGTTCTTTTCATGGTTAGGTATAACTTGTGCCATGTGATGTTGCTTCTGTGACATTGCATCTTTTGCCCTTTTGTTCCAACATTTTATTTGCTTCAGGGTTTTATTTAACATTTTGTTTTTTGTCAACATAACTTTCTCCCTTTCTTTTTCTCCCCCCTCCCTCACTCAGTCTCTCACTACTGAATTGGCTTGTTCCATGCAAGGGGCTGAGAAGCTTGCTGCTGAGGTTGGCGATCTAAGGTTGTTGTCTGAGCGTCTATCTAAGGAAAAGGATGACGTTCGCGCTGAGAAGGAAAATGCGGAAAAGCAAATTTTAGAATATCTCGCACAGCTCTCAAGCCTGGAGGAGGTTCAGAAGGATCTCTCATCAAAAAACAATGAGCTACAAGCATCTAATGAACAAGTAACAAATGAAATGAAGGAACTACGTTCCGTCAGTGAGCAGCTGCGTGAAGAAAAGTCATCTCTCGTCAATGAGAAGGAACGGCTTTCTAAAGATGTGCAAAATTTAATACAAATCCAGGAAGAAATAAAAGTCGAGAGTGCCAGCCTGAAAGAAGCGAAAGCACAGCACATCATTCAAATCAAGGATCTTGAAAAGCATGAAGCGGAGCACCAAGAAGTCATACTGAAACATCAACAGGAGCTTCAGCATCATGATAAAAATAGAGCAGAGCTGGTGCAAAAGCACACCAAGGCCTGTGAGGATAGAGATAAATTTCAGGAGGAGCTTGAATCCTGCCAGGAGGAGCTGCAGTCCTCTAGATTACTGTGTGCTGAACATGAAGCACTTCAATCAAAGCTGCGGGCTGAAAACGAGGAGCTCTCTGCTGGGAATGCGAAGTTGCAGGCAGAAAGTGAATGTCTCCGTAACGAGAATGAAAAGGTGGAGTCAGATCTGAAAACCGCCGTTTCGGATAAGAAGTCTCTTGTGGCTGAAAAATCAGAACTTCAAAATCAGCTCGATGCCATGAAGACAACCCTGGAGCAGTTCAGCAGGGACAACGCTGAGATCCAGGCCTCCAGGGATAGCTTTGCCAGAATGCTTGAAGAAATCAAAACTAGCCGGGAAGTCACAGACTCTGAGAGGCTTGTACTATTGGAAGAGAAGGAAAACCTCCTTGAAACCCAGAGGAAAATGTCCTGTGAAAAGCAGGAGCTTGGTAAGCAAATAGAAGTGCTGGTTGAAAAGTTGCGTCTCAGTACAGAAGAAGCCAAAGCTGCCAACGAGAAAATCCAACTCCATACAGCAGCTTTTGCTCAGGAGAAGCAAATGATTAACACAAAGCTCTCGGAGACCGAGAAGCTTCTTCATGCCCAGGAGGAGGAAAAAATCCACTTAAAATTCGCTCTCGAAAAGCAAAATAATGAACAGCAGCGTTTGGAACAAGAAATGGCCAGCTTGAAGGAGAAGTATGAAAAGGAAATATTGGAAAAGGCTTCTGTCTTAGCAGAGAAAACGCAATTGGAAGCTGACCTATTATGTGAGAAGAACAGTCTGAAGTCAGAGCTGGACAAAATGAGGCAGCTGAATGAACAGATGGATTCAGAGAAGATGAACCTTAAGCAAGATAATGATAAATTACGGATTCTTCTGCAGACAAAGAGCTCCGATGTAGAATCTCTAGAGAAGTCGAACGTCGGCTTAACTGAACAAAACCAGAAATTGCAGCTCAAGTTGGATCACGTGATTGAGGAATGTACCCAAAAAGCTGATGCTTTTGAAAAGGAAAGCACGTCTCTAAACAGTGTGATAGAGGAGCTCAAGAAGACGAACGGCGATCTGCTCCAGAAAGCCGAACATCTCTCAGATCAGAACAGATTGCTCTCTGAGGTGAAGAACACCTTGGAAGCTCGTCAGCGAGTGCTAGAAATGGATAAGAGCGATTTCTCTGCTGTAAAGGAAAACCTTTCTGAAAAGGTTGAGGAACTGATGAATAAGCTTAGCGCTTCTGAAAAAGAGAGAGCCAGCCTTTCGGAGGTGAAGTCCAAGCTTGATGATGAACTTGTGTCCATCAGGACAGAAAAAGACAAGGCAGAAATGGAGCAACAATTACTTGGGACCAAAATAGAGCAATTATGGAACGCTTTAAATGACATGTGTTTTGAGAAAAAATCACACATGCAGAACCAGACTTCAGTTTCCAGTTGTCAAAAAGTTGAAGAGATATTCGGTGCACTTCAGAAAGTCACTGAAGAGAAAACCTCTCTTGCTGAAGAAATTGAGCTTCTGAAGACCCAGCAGAAGAGGAGTAATGAAGCTAGGTCGGATATTGCTGCTGCCAAAGAGGTTCTTGCTTCCAGAATTGCAGAACTGGAGAACACCACTGCGGGCTTACTTAAGGAGAAGACTGACCTCCTGGGCTCCCATGGATCTCTGGAACAGGAAGTCCTGTCTCTTCGTCAAAGTGTGGAAACTGGTGATGAAAATTGCTCTAGTTATTTGACTAAAATTGAAGAGCTGACGAAATCACAGGTTGAATTGGAAGCAAGGTTACAAGACCTAAATAATGACAACGTTAAGCTGGAGGAGAAACAACAAGCTGTGGAAAAGCAGGTGACACTTTTATCCAAAGCCAAGGAGGAGATGGTTTCCAGCCTGGCCATGGTGCAAGCTGAGAGGGACACTCTGAAGTCGGAAACGGAGCGGGCTGCCATTGCCTTGACCGAACTTGAGGCCCGAAACAAAAGTGCAATTGCAAAGCAGCTTGAGGTATTCTGCAACTAAAACCAGGCTCCTCAGACCTAGTGTTGCACTCCTGTAGTTGAATCACTTCTTGCGCACTAACATGCTTTCCTTGCTTTGCCACTCTGACCTCACCCTTAGGTGCTCTCCTTAATGTGCATGTTGCTAACTCACTTTAATTGTCCTGTAATTTCAAGTAGGTTAACCAACCACCTCGGGGCTGAATCAGGTCAAGTCACAAACGAGTTCAAGGCAAATCTGTTACAGAGCCAAGCTTTTAGCACGTTTCTCTAAACTTGTTGATGTGTGCAGGAACTTTGGCACAAAATGCGTAAAATCCTTTCTGCAGAGATTTAGCGAGTATGAGTGACCGTGATCAGGCTGCTATTTTAGTTAACAAAGGGCAGCGTTGAGGATGACCTCATGTTTATTGCAATAATGTCATTGTATATTATTTGTTAGATTCAGTTGAAAGTATAACAGAGGTGCCAACATCTACGGCAGTATCGTTTCCGATTTTTGTCACCTTAGGCATTATAGGAGATGCCGGAGAACTCCACTTTAAAGCACAGATCAGAGTAAGCGTGAATAAAGTGCACTCCGCGTAACAGCCAGTTCACCGAGGGGGGGAAAGGACGTAGGAAATGATAGACATTTGCGCTGTTGCTTCTTGAAAATTTTTACCTAAGCCCTCTCAACCTGTGAAATAGCAAACCTCCATCTCGTGGGCCAATAGAAAACAGGAAGGCAGGACTGTTAAAGAAAGAAAGAAAAAGCTTATTATTAAGTAATAATCATGACTGACTGCTTCGCTGTTTTCCTGTTGCTGCTTGGGGTGTGTTTATGGTAGGGTTTTTGATCAGTCACTTCTTTAAAATGTAAAATTCATCATTACTTGTGAAGAGTTCGTTGAAGGACCGCTATGGAGGATTTTGAGGGGGTTCTGTTAACAGAACTGGAATATATAGTCTGTAATATACTTGTGGACTTTGAAGTACGTTTTCATTAGTGTATAATTACCTGTAACTATGACTCATCGTATTCTTGTAAGCTTAGAATGGGCCCTTTCCACTTCTAGGGACCCACCATGTTGGGTGACTACAGTAGCCCAGAATGGACAAACCTCTAGTTTCCCGTTTTTACAAGCGACGGCATGAATCAGGAAGGAAGCACCGGAAGGATGATTAAGAAGAAGAAAGGAAGACCAGGAAGAACTGGGAGGAAGCTGTGTTTACTGGTGCTGTCTAACACGTTTGAGAACCCTACATTTAAAAAAAAAAAATAAATAAATAAAAAAAGATGGAGGTGCATACTTGGCTGAATCCGTTATAGTGCACTGTTAAAGTTGGCACTTTTGGCCCAAACTTTTTGTGTAGTAGGATCAGCTTTGTTTGGAAAGTGGAAAGCAAATCTTCTAACTTTTATATTACTTTGAGAGAAAATGAAAGACGTTAAACAAAATAAATTAGAATAGTTATAAAAGTGTTGATACTTAAAAAAAAAAAATCATAAAGAAAAGTAAAAAAAAAAAGGTAGCTCTTTGATTACGAAAACATGAGTCCGTTAGTGTTGGTCTCGACACTAGCAAACTCTTTATTAATGCATGGTGTACTCATCCTCACGATTGTATTTAACCCGTCCATTTCAGGCTGCGTTTGATTTGTTTTGCTCCATTGCATCAGAAACTGACGAGATCATTGCATGACCATTTAATTCACTGACTAAACACTTGTTACCAGTCCTGTACTTTTGTGAACGCTTTAAAAACCAAGACAAATAATATCAAATTAATGTTCCTAAAATTCTAAAAGCATGATCTGAAATTCACTTTGCAACGTTTAGAATGGTGAATTAACTAATTGTTAAAAACGAGTTCATCTTGGCTTCTGGGACAGTTTGCCTTGACTGTGCGTCACTCTGGCTAAGGCCTATGCCTTATATCATACCTCTCTGAAACTTACTCTTTCCTCTCACAATCTGCTCTAGGCTGCAGAGAGTGCCGGGCACACGGCACAAGCCCTGGACAAACTGACCCAGGACAAGCTTGCTTTGCAAAAGGAAAAAACAGCGGCAGAGGCTCTCGTCCAGGAGTTTAAAAATGCCAAAGATGAAATGCAGAGTCAGGTGAGTGGGCTGGCTGAAGGCAAAGGCCTTCTACTGATTTTTTTGCAGATAATTTATATCTGGATAATTGAGCGTTTACTTTTTACATTCTTGTTTTAAAAAATAAATAAATAAACCCACACAAATGGTGAAAAGAAAAATGTTTGTCGTTGGTCACGGAGACGCTTGCCAGTCGGGGGCGTCTGTGAGCTCACGTATGCGGAAGAGGGCAGGTGGTATTTTCCCTTGAGCGTTTTCAGGTGTTTTATGATGGAGCGTGAGCTGTGTGTGTGTGTCTATATACACACACACACAC
>JAQLOM010000014.1:2572689-2589542 GCA_030068315.1 Chrysichthys thysi | reverse complement strand
TACAACATTATTGTTGAAATACACAGTCCTGAAAAAGGGGCGTTTCTTTTTTTGGTGAGTATATATATATATATATAATGTATGTATGTGTGTGTGTGTGTGTGTGTGTGTGTGTGTGTGCGTGTGCAACTGAGAATCATGGATACCTAAAGAAATCATATTATTCTTGGTGCACAAATAGTGTGTGGAAATATAGTTACTGCACAGTACTTTGCATTGTCCCTGGGGTCGGACCATCAAGGGTGGATGTTTTAGTTTGTATGTACATTTTACCTGGAAATGTTTAAAAAAAAATTAAGGTACAGTACTCAATTAGACCTTAAGGACCAGTACTTCAAAATCTAATACAAGGTACACTTTAAAAAAAAACCCAAACAAACAAAACCCTGCACCCTTCATGGTACAGCATGAGCAAAAGGAAGAGTATGGCACGTGTGGGTTCTGGTCACATAATGCATGTTAAGATATTAAAGTGAACAAAAATATAGATCATGTTGATTTTCTTGATAACTGCATATCCTATTCATATTCTCCACAAGCTTTTGAACTCTGTTAGTTATAATGTTCACAAGGTAAACTACAAACTGTGCAAATGCCTGCACTCTGCTGTACATTGGTCTGCCAACTATTCTTTGTGCACCATACCGACTGCTCCTGTGTTCCATTTATTAACCAAATGCATTAGCTAGCAAATTAAAACTTTAGAGATTTGAGTGTAGAAGCATTTCCCCAAAATGCTTTTATCAGTTTACTAGTTAAGGACAACCCTAACGGTTAGGCCCTGATTTAGCCCTGAACATCATTTGGATGCAGTGAGACCCTCCTTCGTGACACAGTGAGGAACGGAAATATTGCTGACGCTGTTGCCGTCCTCTTCCTGCTTTCATACTGGGACACTGGCATGCTGCCCAGATGCTATCTGACCTAGCATGGGTTGAGCATTCAGTGGTATTCAGTCAGATCCCCATATGGGAGATAAGATACTCAGCATCTCAGGTCACAACAAAAATGAAAAGCTTTTAAGCTTAGGACAGATCACTTAAAATAAAAAAAAAGCCCAACTATTTAGATTATTAATCACACAAACAAAATTACGAGATCAGTAAATTGTTCAAAGTTATTAACGATCGAGTTCTGGAAGGACCATGCAGGTTTTGGGCTAACATCTTTCCGTGAAGTCCCTGGACCATCAGCTACACGACAACTACATTATTACTAATCCATAGCCATATTTTATAGTGTTATTTTCGGCTGAGTTTCTGGAAATGTTCTGGAATCACATAAACCTGTGTTTAAAGCTGATGGGGATTTATCCTACGAGTGCCAGAAAACAAATGCTTATGATAAGTCCCAAATCTGCTTAAAGCTCCCTTTGGTAATAGCAGGTACATCAGTGAGCACTGAAACCTGTACTCTCTACTCTTAAAGGAATTGTAAATGCAATAAGATGGAAAAGAACAAGGCATTTAGTAAAGAGCATGCTACTTTTCAGGATAATCTGGTGTTAATTTGTGTTCGTTGATGGCATGGCTGTGAGAACCTGAAGATGTGGTTTAATAAACATAATTTAATCATTGTAAAACCTATTCATGGTGTAAAACACAGACATCAAATGCATTACCAGAATCTTAGTCTCTCTGACCAGTTCATTGGAAGGTATGGACTTTGGCAGAGGTGTAGCTTGTATTTGTTGCCTACTTTAAGCGGATTTCTAGTTTCAAATGGAAATTTTAACCTTTGAATATTTGGCAGCGCATCTGAAAGATCTGGTTATGTATCACCCACTTAGACAGAGCACAGGGATTTTGATGAAGCTGGGCGAACTACCACTGAGACACTTGATTAATCCTGATTACGCTACAATTCATTTTGATCTAAATCTGTGATTGCACGGATTATCTAAATTCATTTCAGTTATTCGTCTCAAACCATCAAAGTCATATAGCTCCTAAAATCTTCAGTTTTCACGTGTCTTCCAGCATTATCAGTTCTAAGTGTTATGAGTATGAGTGATTCAATCCCTCTTGCATAGAATTTAAACACATTTAAACAGATCACGCACACTCACTCACTTTCCAAGCTTTATATCCTGGTCAGGGTTGTAGTGGGCACAAGGCAGGACAAATCATGGTGAAAGGGACTCCAGTTCATCACAGGGCTCCATTCACGTACATATTCATGCACTTCTAGGGCAATTTATCCTAGCTAACCTGCGAGACATAAATATCTTTGTATTAAATTATTAATGAATTAAATTCAAATGAATCCATAGAAGCCATTGGGCTAACTTCAGGCAAAGAGTTCCATCGGTTTCGATCAGTTGATGGTTTAGTATTCAGTCACAAATGCTATGTTGCAATGGATACTCGTGTTCCTGTGCACTATTGTTCTGTGGTATAACAAAAGGTGTCATTCTTAGTCCTGATCGTTTCAGCACACATACAGGTAATATATTAAGTCAACATTTGCTCCATTATTCTGCAAACATTTCCATCCTTATGGGTGTGGTCTCTTCCAGGATTACTCTGCCACCATACACAGGCTGTGAGGGCTCACCGAATGGTTTCATGAGGATGAAAATGATGTAAATCATATGCTACGGTTAATCATACGCGTCACCAGTTGAATGCCAATGGGCCTTTGGGGAATGACGATGCTTTCCACTGAGGGAAAATCTTTCAGCAGAAGCTGGTCGTCCCTCCAGTACAATTCCAGTGACTTGTAGAATCTACGTCAAGGAGCATTGGTTCTTGCAGCTTGTGGTGGCCCAACACCTAACTATCCTGTTACAGATGCTCCCCTAGTTACGATGGCCCGACTTACGATTTTTCGAAGTTACGATGATGATTGTGATCCGCTAAATTTTGGTAAAATATTTATAAAATACATAAAATTTACAGGCAGGCATTGCTGGCAGGCCAGTGTAACAGTGTATGACGTACGATGCGTTTGGATGACACCCGGAAGTACGCGTCACTCGCCTCGCGTGAAGCCTCACTCTCTCCCACAACCCACAGAGTTAACTTGTGTATCGGTGTACTGTACAGTGCATTCCCGCGTGTATTTTTGTGTGCGCTTCCAGAGCTAATTTTAATTCAAAAGCATGTCTTCTAAACACCCAGCATGTCTCCTACAGGAAAAGACTCCTCGGTAGGCTAGGCTAAGCTACCTAAGCTAGGCTAAGCAGTGGCCCATGAAATTCGACATACGATATTTTTGACTCGCGATGAGTTTTGTGGAACGCACCTCCATCGTAACTTGAGGACTACCTGTATATTGTTTTTCACTAGAAAGGATTGTTTGAAGGGAGGCCGAGTGGTGGGTGTAGTGGTTATCATTGTCACCTCACAGCAAGATGGTTCGATCCCCGGGTCGTCCGCGGCCTTTCTTTTGTGAAATTTGCATGCTTTCCCCCATGCCCATGCGTGGTTTTCCTCCCACAGTCCAAAAACATGCAGATTAGGTCAACAGGCCACTCTAGATTACCCACAAGGTGTGAATGTGAGAGTGAATGGTTGTTCATCTCTGTGCGGGCCCTGTGATAGATTGGTGGCTCGTTTTGGTGTGTACCCCCTCACCCAGCGTCATCTGGGATTGGCTCCAATTCCCTGCAACCCACAGCGAATGAACGGGACTGAAAATGGATGAATGGATCATAATAAATGAATGTGTTATAAAAAATACATTTTCCCTAAAGATGTCAACTGGCAGGGGATGCTTTCATCTTAGTAATATCTCTTATGTAGTGACAGTGAGAAACTCGCTCTCGCTTTCACGACAACGAACACGGATCAATGTCATTTTGTCTTATCTGGCCTACCGAAGAGCTAAAACTTGCAGTGAGTACGGAAAGCCAGAATCTTAGCACACGACTCTATTCTTATGGGTTTTTTTTTCTTAGACATAAGCTGACAGTGTCTATAAGTGTTAACTACTAATGATGTTGAATGGGATGGATAAAAAAAAAAATCAGTTACTCAGTGTTACTATTATGAAACCATTAATGCTGGGCATTGTAGCACATGCTCTCATAGGCAGAAAACTGTAAGTATTGAAATGTACTCAAAGACCGATAGACAACCCTTTCTAATCAGATGGGCTTTAATCGTGCCTACTGTTTAAGCCCTTAAAGGTACAGTCATCGCACTTTTTGTCAAATTCAGCAAATCCAATCATAACACCTTTCTTGTCATCGTAAGCACTGCATCCATCCATCCATCCATAGCTGTCTCGTGCCATCAGGGGCACACGGGGTGTTGAGCAGTCCCCACAGGGCTCGGTTGACATTTCTGTAGCTGAGTGCATTTTACAGGGACGGGTTGCTAGGTCCACGCCCAATCCTCCTCTAACATGGGGCACGGGATCACACGCACCTATGGGCAATCCACCTAATCTTCAAGTCACTGGACTGTGGGAGGAAACCGGAGTACCCGGAGGAAACCCACGCATACATGTCGAGAACATGCACATTTGCTACTACACCACCACTACACCACGTGCCCCTCATAAGCGTTGTATAGAATGAAATTATGAGTGTCACTCTATTGGTGCAATTTCACCAAAGAAACACAGAACATTACATAAGACCCTAAAAACACTAAAGACAATAGCTGACGGACCACTAGCTGTCTGTTCTCTGTGCACACTGAAAAAACAAATCCAGCCCTAGCTAACTGATGGGCCACACGCTATTCCAGCCAATCAGTAACGGGGGAGTATTCCAGCCAATCACAGGACATGGGGAAGTGTTGGTGGGATAGGGGGTGTCATTGTTGGTGGTGTTGTCTTGCCAGGGTGTGTCTAATAATCGGGGGTTTTGGGGTGATGTTAGCTAATGTTTTTTTTTTTTTCTGTTCAAGCCACATAAAACCTTTCTATGAAGTTTGTTTGGACAAAAAGTGTGCTAAGTTCATTTCCTTCCATTTTCTCCGCCGAAGCATGTGATTGAGACAGCAATACACCTTATTTGTGTTCACACCAACACGTGATCCTTCTCATCCTTCTGTCATGTATTCTGAATGAATATATCAGCAAAAATCCCATTTCCCCTCACCCTCAGTATCAATTCAGCACCACGATGCTGCCCCAATACGAGCCCCTTCCTAGACGTTACCTGTGAACTAAATGATATATTAAAGTGTCCGCATTAACTGTAGCGAGTCTTAGACGTACATGCACAGCGTTATACCGTATTCTGCTGCTTCGTCCGGTCTCGTTCTGTGCCGTCTTCAGATCATCGGTGAAGGCAGTTAGAGTCACTAAATGAAGGCTTCTGCTTAATTACGCTGCCTGCCTGCCTCTGCATGAGTGCTTTATAGGTTCGTGATAAGACTGAGAGCTGTGATTACAGTAATTAGGAACTCTGGCGCTTCTCAGTACGCTCTCTTTGTTTAGCGGCTCTCAGATCAGTGCTCAGCAGTGGGCTCACACTTCACAGTGCCGAGTTACAGTAAATAAAACCCAGGCTGCTTCTTTCAAACCATTAGGAAAGATTTCTACCCGCGTGTGGGTCGTTCCTCCTGCAGATTCAGGATTCGAACAAAACCAGGAGACCTTTCTCTCTCGCTAACATTTATCCCTGCTTTTCTTGCCCTCGTCTACCTGCGTCTCCCTCCATCTCTCTCTCTCTCTTTCTCTCTCACCAATCCCTATCATAATGGCTTCAATGTCTGATACTCAAGATGAACACGGTGATCATGATTGTGCGATGTTATCTCACCCACCACCTTTAGGAATATCTGAGAGTCCCCTGGAAACCCCAGACGGGATTTTCTTTACAGATGGCTCAGCACACGTTTTTTAAATGGATGCAAATATTCCTCAACCTGAGTCACTGAACTTGTCGCCCTGACTGACGCCTGTGTTATAGCATCAGATCTCACCGCTACAATCTCCATACGGTAGCTTTACGATACGCTTTTGGTATTGCTCATGATTTTGGGCATTTTTGGCATCAGCGTGCTCTTTTACAGATGAAACATGCCTGCTGTGTATTCAATTTGCTGTCAGCATGTGAACTTCCAGCACACCCAGCTGCGGTAAACACCGCACACAGGTGAAGCTCGAGGTAATTCCGTGGCTGATTCTGCAGGCAAAGCATCCTGCTATATGTTATATGTCCTCTGATATGCCGGCTGCAGCCATTATAACCTCTAATGATAGTCCTGACACCCAGCAGGTACGCTCCTCACTGCTGCAGATGTACTCTGATGCCCCTGCATTACACGTCTGATCCTGAATGGACCAGGGTAAACATCTGGATTCTGCTGGCATCTGGAATAAAGGCCCTGGTGCCATATCTGGCCCAAGAAATCCACAGATTAGGACATGTGGGTTTCCAAAACACGCTCAGTGTACTTCAACATAAGTTCAGTGATGTGCTGCGGTGTGGTACAGATTGCTGTGTCAAGCTAAGAACGATTCCTCTCTTTCTGTTCTGTTGTTGTTCTTCCCTTTTGGTCTTTCTTCCTGATTTTCACTTTCTGATCCGTTGTTATTTGGTCCTGTTCATCTGTCTGTAGTTTTTGTCGGTTCAATTTTCCATCTCTTTTTCTCCCTGCCATCGTTTCTCCCCCTCGTTCTCACCCTATCATTTTCTGTTTGTCTTTTTCCACCTCCTCCAGTACTTCATTCTTGTCTTCTTGTTCTGTTGCTCCTGGTATCCCTCTTTCTCACTGCGACTTAAGATTTTTTTTTCACTCTCTGTCTGTCTGTCATTTTCTTTCTTCTGTTGAATTTCTTTCTTCTTTGTCTACCAACGTCTCCATCTCAGAGCATCTCTTCAGCCCTGACGTGCTACAGTACTGCTTTGTCTTCCTCCCCCTCTTTCTCTCTCAGTTTTTCTTCACTAAAATATTGTTTGTTACAAGCTGGATATGCACACTTGGTGAGACCAGTACGTATCTACATTTTTATTTACAACAAGTTTAAATCCCGTCAGTGCAATTTATTGAGTGAAATGGGGCATTTGTGGGACGCCTGTCTTAATGAGTGAGTTCGGGAATCTGGTTATCACGTGGCAATGTGGAAGTATTTTTATTTTTTTCTATTTTGTGTGTATTTCTATTGGTGTGTGTGTCCAGTGTATGTCCAGTTCAGAAGGTCTTGATTAATTATTTAGGCTGTTTTGACAGATATGACAACAGTGTCGGGAAAAAAAAAGCGTAATCTTTGATACGGTGAGGTTTTCTGTAAAGAGACGTTTATTTACATTTATGGAAGGAGTCTCCAGTGTCAGAGATTTCTGATGGTGAAAGGTAAAGTTTCCACCACAGGAAAGTCTTCAGCTTGGAGGGCTTTGGACAATCTTGGTAACTTCACAAGCTGTACTTTTTATTTTATTAATTTCCACAGAGATTAAAAAAAAATAAAGACATGGTGGTTAGAAATGACTGTTTGTAACCTCTAACAGGAACAAATGTTCCACAGTATTAAATGTGACCATGAACTGCTTATTAGGAACACCTAAACATTCATGCAGTTATGTAATCAGCCCGTCGTGTGGCACCAGCACAAGGCAAAAAGTCATGCACTTGATACAGGTTACGCACTTCAGATAATGTTCCCATCACATATCAGAATAAAAAAAGAAAAATCTTAAAATAAAATCTCTGTGACTTCAATCATGGCAAGGCTGATGGTACCAGAAGGGCTGAGTATGAGTATTTCAGAAACTGCTGATATCCCTTAAGATACCAAGCCTAGGTCGTCAATGTTGTTTACCAAGCTGGGGTCATCGGACCCCATGGTTTTTCTTTTATTTCTCAGTTGTTCGTTGCGGTAGATTTTTGGGGATTTTTCTGAAACTATATTTCGGCATATTCTGTTCAACAATATTTTGTTTATTTATTTCAACAGTAGTCATAGCCAATAGAATCCATATACTTTTCTTCATAAAAGTGTTTACATTTTTACATTCCGATTGCATACGGTATAAAAGTATGTAAAAAAAAAAAAAACATAAAAAATACGGTATAAAAATGTACAAATAGACAAGAATTGATGTTCCAAATTTGTAACGTAGTAACCAAGCCGGGTCCTGCCAGGACCCCAAGGGTGTTTATATTTGATCTTTTTACGTTTTTATGAAAGAATTTTATACACGTCTAATTAATTTTTTTTTTTATCTTAAACTGATGCGGGACACACACAAAAATCAAGAAAGAATTAGTTGTTCCAGTTACAGCAGGATCACTAAAAATGCCACTCTGGGGGTCCTTGGGGACCCTTGGTATGTTAATGGAAATCCTGGGATTTTCACACCCAAAAGTCTCTAGAGAGAAAAAACCCGCCTGTGTGCTTAGAGTCTGTCACCTGAAACACCATTTTGGTAAGAGATGTCAGAGAATAGTGACCAGAGTGGTCTGGGCTGACAACGGCAACAAGCACATTTTTCAGCCGTGGTGAGCAGGAAGGCGTCTCAGAATGTGCAACACATCAAACCTTGAGGTGGTTGAGGTACCCTCACAGAAGACCACATTCGGTTCCACTTCTGTCAACCAAGAACAAGAGTCTGAGACTATCATGGGGACAGACGAACTCAAACAGGAGCGTTGAAGACTGTCCAGTATTGATGAGCCTGTGCCCATGATGGGGTCATCCAGCTCAAGGTGTGTGATGGTTTGTATATGTTGAGATGTTTCCTTCTGCTCACCGTGGGTGTAAAGAGGGTTTATTAGAGTTATTATAGACGTTCTGTCAGATCAGGCCAGCCAGACTGGTCAAAACTGTGGTTAAAACATGTGCGGATATGGTTATATAATGAAATAATCAACCTTGGGGTGGTAGCAATAGCTCTGCTTTGTACTGAGCCATATCATCCTACCTGTCACTGATCATTTCCCTGTAACCCCTATGTGTAATTCCCCGCTTCATGTCTCTATAACAGCTTACGCTTGATTTTTGCTCAGACAGGAAGTTCTCCTGTTGTCTTGGTAACACATTCATGGCCTGTTATACCGGACTTTCGTTGTTTCAGAATGATGTTTTGTCTGGTCAGCTCGATTCTGCCTGCAGGAGCGATGAGTCATCAAGCACTCATTCACTCAACACTGCAGTAATTCTCCTGTAAATAGTGCCAGAATGCCAGAGTTCCTGTACCAAACACCACTGCAGCACGGAGTCCAATTTGTGCCAGCATACTGGACTTGAAAATAAACAAGACTATCATTATGTCCTCAGAGATAACAGGGACGTGTCCATATCTCTCTGTTTCCCCATCCGTCCTGCAGCGTGGTGAAGTTCCGGCGTACGGGCGATAGCACGTTTTCAGAGTATGAGTGTGGAACAAGGGATCAGATGGTGCAGGTCGAAGGCGGAAACATCGACGCAGGGTCTGTGGCTCTGTCTGACGGAGCTCCAGTACCACAGGAGTTTGCCAACCCCACTGACGGTACCACAGCCTACACTTCTCAGAAACAGCATGCGAATAAAACTCCCCTTTTTTTACTTGTTTACTGTAACCTAAGTTCTCAATACAATGTGAAAATAGCTTAAATATAATCAGATTTAACTAGTATTTTCTTTTAGAGGATTACAAGAAAACAAATATAAGATGAGCAAACTTAAATTTTTAGACTTCTTTTTATTCAAAACTCATTTTAAACCTGAAGCGGTCTTGTTCGAAGTAGTCCATGCCCATCTGCACCACCAGGCCCATAGAGCAGTTCAATATGCTAACGTTGTAGTAGAAAATAAAACACTTAAATGAATAAAATTCTGTTTTATTTGTAGAACACTTTTAACGATGTCCATTGTCACAAAGCAGCTTTATAGAAATCCAGACGTACATTTAAACCTCTAATCAACAAACCAGAGGTGACACGGGCGGGGAAAAACTCTCGTGATGCGACACGAGGAAGGAACCTTGAGAGGAACCAGGCTCAGTAGGAACTCTACAAGTGTAGAAGACGTGTGAAGAAAGTATGCTCAGTGTTGTATACAGCAGATTATAATTTAAGAGTCCTGGGCAGTCTTTATGATTACACCAGACGGTTCTAAGGACAAGTCTACAGTACCGTCTGGTTCTCCAGGTTATCCACTGAAGCATGGGTGATACCTGGACCACTGTTTTCGGAGAGTGTAAATTTGTAGGTGATCAATAGGGGACCGTCCACCGGAGCTAAATTTGACTCACGAGTGCTGGAGTTAGGGATCAGCATGATCACTAGGACTACCAACAAGACGAAGTAAACAATGAAGTACACGAGGGAGCATGGTTTAAAACCGCAGCGTGCAACACGTTCAAAAAGAAACAAGGGTATAACAAGGGGTAGAAAGTAAACAAGACGCAGGTGATAATAAAAATCAAGGGACGTGACCGGAGCACAGCCACGACAGCGAATGAGAAAAACAGACTTAATAGCAAGGTTATATTTATCTTAAATATAGCCACTGAGCCAGCTGAGAAAGACTGTTATTTAAGTGTAGTTTAAAAGGAAAGAAGGCTAGTAATCTCTCGGATGGGAATATGTGCTCATTCAAATGCATCCAAATCACAAAGTTATTATTAATAATCAATATATGCTTGGTGTCTGAAGCATGTTTTGTATATTCTGCAGTAGAGATACAAGGCTAACAAGAGAGCTAACAGGAAAGAAACATTCATAGGATTTAGCATATGCAAACTGCACGCCTGCATTTAATGCTATACTCTGAAAAACTGTTTAGAGTCGTCCAGTATCTTAAACAGACCTGTTTACGTGGTTATCTGTCTGTCGGTCTGTCTAAAGACAGAAAAACTAAAAGCCATGGTAGGAGCAGTCATCTTGAATCTGACTCACGTTCTTCTTTAGGATGACATCAGGCGGTCGAAATAGAGTTTGAAGCCCAGAGTTTTCCTTGAACATGATTGTATTGCACATTGCTAAAAATCAAGACTGTTCATTTCTATACTTGAAGTAACTAGAAAGCTGCATTAGCCAAATAGCTCTAGCACATACTTAATGAAAAAAACCCAAAACATTTTTCTTCTGTGCAAATCTCCATTATTTCCTTAAATATTTTCAGATGATGGTTGAAACTATAGGCTTTATTAGGCACCACAGAAAGGTTTCTGTTTCTGTTTTCTACTTCTCCTGGATGTCGGCTAATTCTTCATCTTTTCTTCTGGCTGTAGACACCTTCATGGTGGAGGACGCTGTGGAGGCTATCGGCTTTGGTCCATTTCAGTGGAAACTTTCGATCCTCACAGGCCTTTCCTGGGTAAGGCTGGTTTTTATCCTCAGAGAAAAAAAAAACTCACTCTGAAACACCTTACGTATATTCAAAATGAAACCTTCCTGTCGTATTTGGCAATTCAGCTGTCACGGCTTTTGGTTGATGCTGTATTTTTGCTATTTCTCTCTTGTAAACAATGTAAACAATTGCAAACATAAAGGATAACGGTCGGGTTTCACCGTTCGCTCCTAAAACAACATTTCCAATCATGTTTAATGTCAAATAAATGAGAAATCAAACGGTCGGGGAGACATTTTCTTTTGTTTTGTTTTTTGCTGGTTCCAAAATGCTAATCCTGCAGCTATATTCTATTCAATTCAATTCATTTTTATTTGCATAGCGCTTTTAACAACGGGCATTATCCCTAATGAGCAAGCCTGTGGCGACAGTGGCAAGGACAAACTCCCTGAGATGACAATATTGTGACGTATGATGCAGTTAGTGGTCTATAAGATGGCAAGCATGATGGTGTTGTCTGTAGTATTAGCATGGCAGGAGAAACTTTGCTAGCTGAGTGAAAGTAGCATGTACAAATAAGGAGATATGAAAGCTGAACAGGCTGAAGCACTGCTAAATCGCTGTCTTTAGGTAAAGGTTAAACAAAGGCGACATTTGTGACAACTAGGAATTTTCCAGCGTGAACACAGCTGTCGGAAGTTGTATATAGATGTGTATTAAAGGGCTGTCGCCGTCTATATAAACTGGATGGGTGTTTAGAGCTTAATGTATTTTTAAAGCAGATGTGAGACTTCTGTGTTCATAGTACTGAAAATTACATGAAAGCAGTTTGTTCACGAAACCTTGCATGGGTAATTTCAGTTATCCAAAACATTTTAGCAATGTTAAATGTGAACAGAAACTCAACAGACTGCTCAAAAAAACATAAATCATTCTATTGTTTCTGGTTCGGATTTTTCACTATGAGACCCGTGCGGTTGAACTGATGTAGCCGGAGCTGTCAAAACTTCTTTCCAAGTAGTAATTACGAGTTAGAGAGCTGTTCAGGCGGGAAATGGATGTATCAGATGGAAATTTCCCATTCGGTAATGAATAAATCCCACTGACAGCATTTGCAGCAGGTAGTTGAACGGCATGGTGGGTTGAACAGGAAATTATTACAGAAAGTGAAAATAGTCCAACATTAAGTTCATTCCACTGAATATCATTTATTATTTCTAAATGTTTACATGCAGATTATTTAGGGCTTTCCTATTTGCGTCTTTTCTTAACAATAAAATTTAAATTGCCTTAATTATAGAAAAATAAACCTAAATGAAATAAACAGATGATTTTAATGCACGTTCCCCTTGCGGTGGAGACGTAGTTGCTGGCGTAGGTGGACGGTGGCGGAGGGATATGGTGGAGGTTCTCATGTTTTGTGATTATTTCTTTCTTTATTTCAACTGTTATACGTTTAGGCTTCTTACTCTCAATGAAAAAAATGCGTTGAACACGTTCACACCACGAGTTCTTGACCGGAACTTAAGGTTTGTACCATGAAGTCTGGTTTAGCTGCCTGTACGTCAGTCAAGGATTTGTTCGTCGATTGGTACAAAATCTGTTCAGGTATTTAGCTCGTACGTCGAATTGTTCGCCATCCAATGCGTTCACGAGCCGAGGGTCCACTGTAGTGGCATTTTCTTTTCTCAGATTTTTGTTCTAACCTGTGATTAACTGGACTGCTATTCATTTTAAATGCTTAACTAGAAAAGTGTGACTCCCCTGTAAGGTCAGTATTACAAAAATAGCATCACAACAGGGTGTAATTCTACACCGGGGATTTCATGATCATTTGCTGTGTTCATTTAAAGCGTCTGACACATGACATTGTGCCGTTGTGTATCCTGAATATTTTCTGAGTAATGCTCAGTATGTACCAGTATGTCAAACACCTCTCATTTTCCTTTTCTTTTAAACAACAATGTGTGCATCAACGTTAGAATATATTAAATATTCATAATAACTATACTTATCTTTTAGATTTCACATTGATACATTAGTCCAGGGGTCCCCAACCACCAGTCCGTGGGTCTTTTGGTACCGGGCCGCGAAACAATAATAACCTAATTCCAGTCATTTTCAAAAAAAGATGGTGGCGACATTTTAATAGGAACACCCGTGTCCCTGTTCGTTCACAGAATCATGCAAACGGCCAATCCCGTTGCAGCAGCATAAAATCACGCAGAAACAGGTCCACAGATTCAGTTAATGTTCACGTCAAACTTCGAAATGAGGATAAAATCTTCAGGCATCTCATTGACTCTGTGGACTGTTAATGCCAGACGTGCCAGTTTGAGTATTGCGTAATCAGCTGATCGTGTGGGATTTTCACACACAACAGGCTCCAGCCGTTACGCAGCATGACGCAAAAACCCTGGTATAATTATGTTCAATGTTTTTGGTGTAGATGGCAGATGCCATGGAGATGATGATCCTCAGTATCTTGGCCCCTCAGCTGCACTGTGAGTGGAGGCTCCCCAACTGGGAGGTGGCACTGCTCACTTCGGTAATGTGTGTGTGTGTGTGTGTGTGTGTGTGTGTGTGTGTGTGTGTGTGTGTGTGTGTGTGTGTGTGTGGAGTTTTCTACAGTCTTATTTCCTTGCATTTATGTTGTTCTCTAGTGGCAGCTCCCTCTTACTACTTTTTCTTCTTTGCCTGTATATCCCACCTTTCATTCCCCCCTGTTCTTTTGTTTCGCTCTAGGTTCTCTCCATCCTCTTTAAATCCGTTTTCACTCTTTTTCATTCGTTCACCTTTTTTCTGTTTCTTTCCGATTCCTTTCCATCTCTCTTTTGGTCTTGTCTATGTATGTCTTTTTCTCCACTATTTATACCTCTCTCTCTCTCTCTCTCTCTCTCTCTCTCTCTCTCTCTCTCTCTGTTTCTCTCTCGCTTTCTCTTTCTCTGGGGTAGGTGGTGTTTATTGGCATGATGATCAGCTCTTCATTATGGGGGAACATTTCTGATAAATATGGGCGAAAAACGGTGAGTATCACTGACATGTTTTGAATACAAATATTATGTCTTTATCACACACAAAGTTCTGGGCCATGTTCACGATTATGTTGCTGCAAAATATGTGGTGTTCTTTGCCTTGTCATTATTTCTTCTTACCTTTATCCATTTTATGCCTTTGTCCTAAATTAATATGAAGCTGAAATCTGGAAGGAGAGTTTCACAGTTGGTCACCCCCTGCCTGTCAGCCTCCCTGTTGTGTGGGCAAAGCGGTTTAGTCCTGCTAGGTTTGAAGCGTCAAAGAAATTTTGGACAGTTATACAGTAAGGCTTTTCAGGAAAGAGGGAGTAAAAAAAAACACAACACAACACAACAGGACACTTAAAATGTAAGAAAATGTGTCTCAAATGTTAAGTAGTGTAGAGTTCGTCTCTTAACACTGTCTGGATCGAACCCAGACTGGCTCTAGTCTTCCTCATGCACTTCTAATCAGGGTGATTAGATTAGTGATTAGCTTCCTCCAGCTGTTAGGTATTTTTCTGATCTTTCCAAATTGTCTATATCATTATCCATGGACCTGGCCAGTCATCAGGATGGGAAGTCAGCTCTTTTCAGTGGGTCTCATCATCTCGCTCGACTCGCAAAAAAAAGATCAGACTTCTTATACCAAACAGATCATTACTCTTTACAAAACTGGACATTACAGAGTCTTGCACAAGTATTCTTCACGAAAATGGACTTCAGATTCTATATATCATGAATCTACACAATGTGAAACTAATATAGTTTGCAAATTTGTTTTAAAAGTTATGATTATGCAAGTACAGGTAGTCCTCAAATAATGATGGAGATGCGTTCTGCTATATACCCATCGTAAGTGGGAAGTATCGTATGTCGAATGTCATAGGCCACTGCTTAGCTTAGCTTAGCTTAGGTAGCTTAGCCTAGCTTAGGTATCTTAGGTATCTTAGCCTAGCTTAGCCTTGCCTACCCAGGAGTCTTTTCCTGTAGGAGACATGCTGGGGCGTTTAAAAGACATGCTCTTGAATTAAAATTAGCTCTTGAAGCACAAAAAAACAGGCATTAATGCACTGTACAGTACACCGATACACAAGGTAACTCTGTGAATTGTGGGAGAGAGTGAGGCATCACACAAGGCGAGTGATGCTTACATCCAGGCATCGTCCACGTACATCCGGGCGTCTTCTACCCGGAATCTTTCCACGAGTCTGAAATATTTTATAAATATTTTATGATTTTTACCATATTGCAATCGTCATCATAACTTAGAATAATCGTAAGTCGGGCCATCATAGCTAGGGGAGCACCTGTATTCACATATTGCTGTGAAATCCCAAAATTAGTTCTGATGCAACTTGTAGCAAACAAAAGGTTCATAATTAGTTAAGCAGAGTCGACCTGTGTGCAATTAAAATGTGCCAATATAAATTCCCCTGTTCAAGGGTTTACCTAAGCAAAGCACATTATGAAGGCCACATGTAGAAGAGATTACAGCATGATGGACTGAGTGTTTTTCTGAACTGAGGAGCATTTGTCTTTGGCTTTATTACAGAGGCTTAAATGAACCGTTTTGTTTCCAACCTGAAAATCTCGCGCCACAACCCTGGCCATTCAAGTACTGATGAACTTTTTATAAGGACAATTTTCATCCAGTACATTCTGCCTGTGTGTTTCAGGGTCTGAAAATGAGCGTTCTGTGGACTCTGTTCTACGGCATCCTGAGTGCATTCGCCCCTATTTACGGCTGGATTTTGTTTCTCCGAGCTCTGGTTGGTTTTGGTATTGGAGGAGCTCCTCAGTCGTAAGTTTCCATGACAGTCATGATGACAGAATGCGATATTTACAGGAGTGGCTTTATGTGTCTCAGAGGAAGCACATGCTAGCCCTCACTCTCTCTGGTGGTAAGCTAGCTGTCTTATTACCGGAGACGTAGCTAGTGGATGAGAACCAGCAAAATAACCAAACTTGGAGCAAAACTGGATTTCAAAAATCTGAGCCTGCTCACAGAGCAGAGATTGCTTTTAATTCTATAAAATTTTATAATTTATTACATTTATTTTGTTCGATGACTTAGCTTATAATTTCTAAGCCTTGTGATGGATTGCCGACCTGCCCAGGTTGTACCCCACCTCTCGCTCAAAGTCAGCCAGGGTTGGCTCCTCCTCAGCCCTTAAAGGATAAGCAGTATAGATGACGGATGGAAATCTTCTGTGATGTTGAATCAACTGTCGCTCCAGCTGCAAAGCTAATCACAGTTTTAAATATATATTCTTGTTCTTATAGGTTTTTAGCTTTATACTAATGACTTTCAGGGATTTGGATGGCAGTACCCCTCCACATAATCTAAAGCAAATAAAACAATAAAAAAAATGTGAATGTTATTTAACAAATAAATGACAATTTAATTGTTACTGTGAGCCTTCTGTAAGGAGACTGTTATTTAGCATTTATGGAAGGGGTCTCCAGTATTAATTTTATTTTTTACAACCAGTACAGTGGAAACTCGAACTTAATTTGTTCCGAGACTCTGCTCGTGAACCAAATTGTTTGCGACCCAAATCCATGTTTCCCATTGAAATGAATGTAAACACAATGAATGTGTTTCAGCCCTCAAAACATGTTTTTAAAGTGTATTATGGGTTTATGTGTGGCAATAAAACA
>JAQLOM010000014.1:2477176-2487493 GCA_030068315.1 Chrysichthys thysi | reverse complement strand
ATGTTTAGTCGACTAATCGCAAAAAATAATCGGTGACTAGTCGACTATCAAAATAATCGTTTGTGGCAGCCCTAGTGTCCAGCATCATGTATATAGAGGTACATTTGAGTCCCCAAGCCACAATTTGGCATGTTTTTGGGATTTGGGAAAGACTCTGAGAACTCTGAGGATAACCATGCACACATGAAACTCCATAGACACCTCGGGATTGAACCGGGAATGCAGGAATGGTGAGGAATCGTGGAAAGAGATTTTTCGATATCTGCAATTTTTTTTTCTCCCCATTCATGGTGATGTACATAGCCAGGAAAAATTACTGAACATAACAGTAGCATAATTTGGCTTTCAGTAGTGGTTGAAAATGAATGGCAGGTATCTGAAGAAAAGCAGTGCTCCAGTTCACCCTACATTTACCCCTGGCTTACCTGGATTTTTCCAGGACAAATACATCTCTTGTTGTCATCAAAGGCCTCCAACCATACATGCTTATCCTTGCTTTTTGTCTTCCGTGTTCTGGCCACTACATGTATTTGCATGTTTTGTCCTTAAGATTGTAATTCTTTCTTGTTGGGTCATGTCTTGGTGGGTTGTCTGTGAGACACCATGCTGCTCTTCTAACGTCTCCCTTGAAGGCCCTGTATCTTAGCCAAGGAAGTGCTTTGAAACGTGGTGAGGGAATGTTACATGGTGTTTCTGGTGATCCAGCCTTGATGATTTATACAATGTGGGGTTGGTTTCACACGGTCTCGTAATGCGCCTTATACTGGCTTTTCTTTTTCTTTCTTTTTTTTTTCCTGCCACGGGCATGCTTAACCAGATGAACGTGTTTAATATCGGTTTGTTTATATTAACAACAGTTTGCTTTTGTTGAAGGAGACGAATATATCGTGGTAAACTTTACTTTATTTTTTAATAGTCTTAGCTGTTGAACCGACTGGGGCATTTTGGTGTGGCTTTCCCCAGGCGCTCCAGTCATGCAGATGGGGACAACTGGGTACTCTGAATTTACCCATAGGTATGAATGTGACTTTGAATGACTGGCCCTGTGATGGATTGCCGACCTGCCCAGAGTGTACCCCGCCTCTCCCCCAACATCAGCTGGGATAGGCTCCAGCTTCCCCATGACCCATAAAGGATAAGTGGTATGGTTGGTTTGATGGATGGATGGATAGCTGTACAACAGGTTTGACCCACTTGCTCTATGTTTCCTCTTGAAACTTTCCACATAAAGCCATCCCGTGACATTTTGGCAAAAGTGCGGGATTTCATGCTGTAGTATTCCTGGCACTTGAACTGCAGCTCTAAAATATCTGTATGGTTCGTCCATGCAATGTGACCATGTGGTTTTGGAACACAATAAAACCCTTTAACCAGAGAGCTGCCTCATGAGCTGAGAGCTCTACAGGAAACGGGAAGCTCAAAAAACCATTCCTAATTTGGAGTTGTGGTCAGACTGAACCTGTAGCCTGTTAAACAGCCCTTGGGGCAGCAGAAGCTGCGTCCATTTTGAGTTTTAGCGATGAATCCATTGCCTCTTTTTTGTTTTTTATTGCATTAAATCGTGTCCTGCTACGAAAGACATAGCAAATGCCTACTGGGGGAGAAGTAGGAAATATTTTTCCTGGTTAACTAAGTCTCATAGGGAGGGGTCAGTGTAATTTCTCCCAGAATTCAAGGTGTGCAGTCTTGAGATGCTAAAGACATTTGACACTTTCCTGGTTTTCCAGTTAAGTTTCCAACTTCAAGCAGGTATTTATTAGCCTTTAGATTCCTGAGCTAACTTGCTTTTAAAGAACTCCGGACTAAAAGCACTATAAACTGCTGTTAGGCACTCTGATTTTTTTTTTATTTTTTATTTATTTTTTTTAAGTTACCAATGTAAATTGCAAGAATAGTGAATCTAGCAGTAATCTTATATGTTAAATATTGGTTAGCAATATGGCAAGAATGTCATCATGATACTCGAGGTCCTTAGGGTACGCAGTGTACCTCACAATACCAAGCCCTTGAAATTGTGTAAGGACTGTTTCGGGAACTTTTGGAAACCTTGAATCTAATTATAGTAACCGCTGGAAGGATTATATTAACGTGCACATAATGTAAAATAATATGTTAGCGCTTCTATAGGAGCAAGTTTCACATGAACTTGTGTGGTGGATGATCCATGTAAGTATATTGTAAAGAAGACTTCGGGACTGAGGACTGAAGTGATTTCATGGCTGATGAGAGCATGCATGGTTGTACAGTAGTCCCCCGCTATATCGCAGTTCACATTTTACGTCCCTGGCTATTCGCGGGTTATATCTCTTGTTTTTTTTCTTTTTGGCGGATTTCCCCGGTATTTTGCGTCATTGGCAAAACCTATGGTGAAGAATTGTTTTTTTTTTTTATGGATTTTTCAATGCCGGAATTCATCAAACAGCTGTTTCTTGATTCAGTTGCTTATGTCGATACAGGACCATCTGTTGTTTATGACAACTGTAGTGGTTCTTGCTCGGGGTATGAGACGAATAAAAAAAAAAAAAATATCTTGATGTACTGTATGGCAGGACAAACATTTTTGAGGTGGTAACAGTGATTTATCTGCATCACGTCACACCAGCACGGACTGGTGTGCTCCAACAGCACATGCTTATGTATTGAAATGAGTAATAGAAATTTGAAGTATTTACTTCTATAGTATACAGGAACAAGCACTGGCTTTCAGACCCGTTGATCTGCTAGGATCATACGTTTGGAAGCTGTACGTACCCTGGTGTGTTCAGGGATATTTGAATTGTAATGAAAAAAACTGAGGAAAGATAAACTGGTACAAAAATTGTTAACGTGCACTTGCTGTACTTTACCAGTGCTGTGTATTCATGTGTATATATTCTCAGAAGTTCAAACACTTGCTGATATCCATGTTACTCTCCCCCAGCCCAACTATTCCATCCTTTGTGAAATATTTGCTGTCATTTGCAGGTTAAATAAATCCAGTAGACCAAAGGTCAGGCAGCTACTGGCCCACTTCACTCTAATATTAGGACTGCTTCCTGTGCCAGCGAAAAATCCCTTTCATTCGACAGATATTTTAAGTTTTTTTTTTTTTTTTTTTTTATATAAACGGTCTCACCAGTGATTTAAGTGAAGATTTCAATTGGTGCACAGGTATCCGGTTGGGAGCTGTGGTTTGGCACAGGATCCACAGTTGTGCTCTCTGGCCCTCGTTTCTGTAAGGTCTTCATTATTCCTTTTTTTTAAAGGCCATTTTCTTACAATTCAGCGTCTGGCTGCACAAAATACCTCAATACCTTCTCGTAATTCCTGAGTGTATGAAGCAACTACAATGCACGGCCTTGTAGCTTGTGGTTATGACAGGATTATGTGGTTGGATTGCATTGTGGAGGTGTTTTTTCTCGTAATGAGACCTTGAGTTACGTAAGTGACTAGATTGCTCGTCTCACAGAGGTTTCCGTGCCGCCTTTATCCGATGAAGCAACATCGTCTGTATTTTAAGGCTGATTTTTGTGAAACGTGTGTGTGTGTGTGTGTGTGTAACAGGTGATTTGATCCTGTGACGTATTCTGTATAAAATTGTATCTTGAGCCAAACCGGAGTATAATGTATTTTCCTGAGGGATTTTATTTATTTATGTGTATATTTATTTATTTCCTTGCTCTAGATTTATGCCACAGCCCCTGCCTTCCCTCTAACACAAAAATCCTGTAATAGCACCCCCCCCTCCCCAAAGAAAACCCCTCTGATTAAATCCAGCAGCATCTCCTCCGAGTGGTTTTGCACATACAAGAAGTCTGACTTGGTGCTTGGTTGAATTTTTGTCAAAAGTAATGTCTGCTGGGAGACTTGGTGGACGTTGCTAAGCAGTGCGAGTGTGTTGGTAAACACTGGCTGAAGTTCCATGCGTGTGCTTTGGCATGGGCGTTCTGCTCCAAGCTCTGAACGTGAGTACACACTCTGACCTGCGCTCGGGCCTGACCTCGGTCCGGTCAGCATGTCTGCACTCAACCGGGCATGAAGTGCACCTCCGTCCGAGGCCTTGTCTTTATGTCTCCCTTTCATGCTCCGTCTCTCTCCCTTATCAGACATGCGCCTGCCTGCCAAGAAGGATTTTGCGCCTGATGTCGAGCCAGTCGAGTAACACGGTAGCTCGGTGTCTGCTTCTAAGTGCAGCCATGTGGAGAAACTCTCAGCAACCCGATCGAGATTCCGAAATCTCTCTTCCCCATATCTCTGAGAAGCAGCACGGCGATGGATTTCAGTTTCACTAAACGCAAGCAATCCACGGATGAATGTTCAGTGCAGTTCGCACCTTCCTTTTCCTGTTACTTGAACATGTTTACACGCACGGTGTTGCCACAGGACACTGTAGTTTGGTAATGAACCTCAGGAAAAGCCACTTGGGTAAATGGGTCACCGAGCACCTTTATGGAGAAGGCTTCGTGCTGCTGCTGTAATACGCTTCATGTTATTAACTATAGGGAGTTTCCTCCATGTTCATCCGAGTTGTATAAATCTGCTGAAACCGCACTGCTCAAGTGCAAGGGTGGCGTTCCAGTGCCCTGCTTACCATAGACTTCCACAATATTTTTTTGCTGCTTTTTTTTTTTTTTTTGGTCAGGTTTAAAGTTGTCTCTGATGCCCCGCCCACAGCCCTCTAAGCACGTAATTTAAAAAAAATGTTTTCTTGGGTTTTTTTGTTAACTCCTTTGTAGCTGACGCTCGTATCAAAACTGACCTCCAGGTAAGCTGAGTAGATAATGGGCTAACAGCCTAGCTCGGTGACTGCATGGTGGAACTCGCACCTTTCCAAGTAGTAGCACACAAAGCCTTTTGTACCCTTGTCTGGCCATTAACTTTAGAATCCAGGATTTGCAATCTGATTGGCTATCTGCACTAGTGTGCACATACACACTTTCACACCATGATACCCATGATTTCCTAGCGTCAAACAAACAAAAAAAGTCACACGGTAATGTTTTTGTCTTTTACCACATACCATCGATACCACAGCGGTACTGAGTTTTCAAATCCGCCCAGAGTTTAATTCACACGTTAGCAGATGGATTGGTGCCCATTTTCTGTGTCCTCCTTTCCTTAGAAATGAGGATGCGCAGGGAAGCGTACGGCCGACGTTTCACAAAAATGGATTCAACAAGCAGCGTCGACGTTTTCTGCGAGTTCTTCATTTTCTGTCGATATTAAGCGAGAGCAAACTCTGTGAGGGAAGGACCGGAAGTTCGAACAGACACCGGCTGACTTGTTGCATGGATGGTGCACGGCGTTTAAAGTGGAACTGGAAACGGAACAAATGTGTTTTATTCCTCAGTTTGCAAGTTTTGGTTTGAAGTCGTCGCGTGAGCATGGTTGAAGGTTTCACAGGAAGAGGCTGTTTTGATTTGAAACTGCAGACTAGGCAGGTTTTGGCCAAGTTTAGTGATGTGTGAAAAGTCCAGCTTTTAAGACTACGATTAGAAATGGCTTTCCTTTCTTTCTTTCTTTCTTTTTAGAAACTGAACATTTATTTCCCTTTGTTATGGTCTCATAACCCGCAGCAAGCATTTGAAAGCACCATTACTGCTCGATTAGTGTGGAGATGAGATGACCTTTAGAGACATCCCCCTCCTTCTCCCCACATCTTGTGCACTGTGGGATTTGGCCACTCGTTGACTTCCTCCGTTCAGACTTCCCCCGACTGGAGTTCAGAAATGTGCGAGCTCAGCACACAGCCCAAGCAGTTCCATTGTTTTAGCATTTGCATGGTGGCGTGAGGCTACTCGCCCAGTTATTTATCTGCTTTAATTGAGCACTTTGGAGATGTCTGTCCATACCTGGTGAACGTGTTTTTGGTTGACGACACCCTTAGTTGATCTTTGTCAATTTGTGAATTGTGCTGAAGGTGTGTGTCGTAGCACCTGCTCAGCAGTGTTGAATCATGCTGCTGGGAGTCTCTTTACTTTGGGGCTTTAAAGTTCATGATCGTATATGTTCAGTTGATTGATTGGTGATACTTGGTGACAAGCCGGGCAAGTCTGAACAATTTTTCACCTTCACAGAGAGTTCCATTTAAATGCTATTTAACCCCCCACCACACCCACACCCCAATCCTGTATTTGGGATTTCTTGGGTTCTACCCCGCAGGTGTGGATCTCCACTGGCTCGTCCTTCTGCTCCTCATTGTATTTTGGACTGAAATGAAAACGGATGTATAATGAATGAACGCACAATTGCAAACAATGAAGCGTATCCAGAAACGGTCACGTTGCCAGACCTGAACTTCTCCGTGATTTGTCGTGTTTCTGTGACCGTCCAAGTTCCTCTTGTCTTGTTCTGCTTTTTGGGGTGGTTCGACATGCTGGATGGCTTTTAATGGGACCGATCATGAGGAAACACGGCCTTGAAAAAAGGTCAGAAATGGGAAGCAACACTCCTTTCATTTGCTTAGTGTGTGTGTGTGGGGTAGCCAGACCTGCTGACTGAGCCACTGAGAATGACCTTTTATTAAAGGAAAGCTATTATGGTAAGGCCCTTGTGGCAAGCCTGCAGAGGAGACTCGAGAAGCACGCAAGCAAAGGTTAGAATAAGGTCTCCACTGCGCTCTCGGCTTATGCATGTTTTCCTTTAATAAACCAGTGATTGTTTTAGCCGTGAAACTTCAGTGGTAATGAAGGGAAAACCCATTCCCCTTTACCTGTTGCTTGTTTATTTTCGGTTACCCCCGAGGCCATAGCACGGTAATGTCCTAACTCTGAAACCACGTTGGTTGTGATTATGGTGATGGTGATTTACAGTCGGGATATCAAAAAAAAAAAGAAAAAAAGAAAAAGCACAGCAGCTCTTGGACAATAACAAGTCCGTATAGTTCGTGATTGCTCGTCGACTTTTCTATACCTCTATATCTGGAGTTCAGGAGCATTTTGCCCAAATCCCCAAAAAGTGCCTCTGTGGGGTGTTTTTCTTTTCTTTCTTTTTTTTTTTTTTTTTTAAATACTACAGCTCTGGTGTATTCCTGATGCTGATTGCAAAGAATGTTCAATAATAAATGTTCGACTACGTGGCAGATCACATGTTGATCTTCATGTGCGTGTTCTAATATTCGTTTCTCAATAATGTGTCTGTTTAGAGCTGCTGTAATGGTGGCGGTAATGGGAACTAACTCGTTTGGCTAGTTTCGTTTGACTTTCCACATCATTAAATATACGTATAAATGGTTAAAAATGTATCATTGACCATTCTTTAATAATTTTGTTTTTAAATTGCGGTCGTTTGCCTGTTGCTGTTTTTGCAGTTTTGCATCAGGCTACATCACACCATCCAGTCACTGATGAGTTTGTAATAACGCCATGCCCCCCAACTTGTTTACGTCTCTTCTTTCCTAGCGTTATCCTTGCGCTATAGCTAACTGAGCAGCATATCATTTGTTGTTTTACTAGCATCATCTAGCATATTATTCCTATTTTGCCTAGGATTTAGAAGTATGGTAGAACCCGGGTGCGTTTTTTGTAGCGTAGTGTGAAACAATTAGATGCGGTCCCAAAAAAAAAAAAAAATGAAGTGGCACAGTGTAGGACGATTCAATTGCAGTGGGAAAAAAAAAGTGATTTGATGCAGAATCCAGTCCTCCCTCCTTCTTGCATGTGGCGTGAAATGATGGTTTTATAGAATCCTTTAATAGTGGACGATGTTTCAAACGGGATTAACCCCAGCAGTTGCTAGGTAACAGACGCGACTATTGACAAGGGCTTCCTACCGCATCTTGCGCTTGTCACATCTTAACTTGGGACTTGAGATTTGCTTTGGACCTCTGGATACATGCGACTAGGAACCAGGAGTCTCTAGGCCATTGCGTATGAAAACATGGGAAAACACTGTATTTTGATATGCAGTGGCCCAGAGACTCGCTCAGCGCGGTAAATTGAAATGCCAAAGTGAGCCGAGAGCAGCAGAGGCAGCAGCTTGGCATGTGACAGCATGTGAAGGTTTTATCGAGAGACAAAGTCCACATTATCTGCCTGAGTCACATTGGCCACCGCACCCACCAGCAGGAACCACTTCCTGTATTGGTATCTCCCTTCCCCCTTCCCACTGAAGCGTTGGAACTCGGTGGAGTCCATATCCGCATTTTTGCCTGGGGCCGTTTATGGTCAAATAAAGCCGATTCCCTTCGATCCTGTATAAATGAGACCGAAGGATGAATGAAGTAGCAGAAAAGGTTCTTGTGAACCAGTCGTGTCTGGACTTGGGTCATGCCTGTGTGGTGGTCTGAATTGCTGGAATGAAAGAATGGGCTTGTTTTGTGTCTTTTTGCTTTTAAACTGAGATTTTCTCAGTGTTCCACTCGGGCTTACCTAAGGCCGACATGGCTCAACTTCACTTTGCAGAATTGGGTTGTAGTTTGGGGTGCTTTTCTGAAGTTAATGTAGTCACAATGGAAGCCTTAAGAGATGAGTACTGTATGACGTTTGGTACATTGGATGGACGCTCCATTATAGAATGAATGTCCCAGACCTGTTTCCTCGGTGTATGGTGTGAATTTGCGCCCCTTCTGAAGTATAAAGAAGATTATTTCAGCGTACCAAATGGTGGTTGACGATCTTGGAGATTCACAGCTGTCGTGAGGTCCACGAGAGCATCTGGATGCAGGACGGTTTCACTTTAGAAGCCAGTGTGTGGAGTAGTCGTCCTTAACACGCCTCGAGCCTTGCGTGATTCACTGGAATGAAATGTGCGCTGTTTGCGAGGGCTACTCACAGAGCTGTGATTCTTCTGCTCCATGATGTGATGTGAAATTCAATGAAACTTTGTAGTTCTCCGTTAAACAGTCGTAAGAAGTGTGTGATGCCATAATATACGGTACAGAAGCTTTCGGGATATGGCTTCGTGCTGATCGTTATTCTGCAATGGTACAGGCATGTTCACTGTTGGTGTGTCCTAGATCACACGTTAGGAATCTTCAGGTTGAACTGAATATGTGTTCTGTAATTATTTGAAGGCTACACTCTCTTGGGAAATGTTGGATTCTACCTTAGTAGACCGTCCTGTCCGTTAGCTGTTCCTCACAACTGGCACCAGTCATGGGGTGCAGATGAGGATAGATAGTGCGCTCCTCCTCCAAGTGTGTTTAGTTGCTTAGTTATAGACGTGCAGACATTTCCCTTCAAAACCTACGGAAGCACCTGAACACTCTTGAAGGAGATCTATAGCTATGCTCACCTGAACACCTTGACCTACCAAAGCTCTCTGATTGGTTGACTTCATAATTGACAAAGGAGACAGGAACTCCATGCTTTTCACCCAGAGAGATGGTTTATTTATGCTCTGGTGGGCTTTTTAGGATTTTAGCTTGAGCTCGAGCAGCAATGTTTTCCAGGTATTTCCCACTACAAAGCTAATATTTCTCTCTCTCTCTCTCTCTCTCTCTCTCTCTCTGCCTCTGCAGATATGAGACGGGTGGTGCGGCAGAGTAAGTTCCGGCATGTGTTCGGCCAGGCGGTGAAGAACGACCAGTGCTATGATGACATCAGGGTGTCCCGGGTGACGTGGGACAGCGCCTTCTGCGCCGTCAACCCCAGATTTGTCGCCATCATCGTGGAGGCCAGCGGTGGCGGAGCGTTCATGGTTCTGCCCCTTCAAAAGGTAACACCTGTGGAAAGAAATTCCGATGTGCGTTATGGACTGTGGATCAAATGATAAAGCTCATGCTAGCTTGCCACAGTTTTTGGCGTGATGGTTTGAATGACATGGCCAACTAGACAGTACAATCCATTTAGTTGATGTATTCGACCGATGTTTGAGATTGATTCAGAGTAATACAATCCAGACCCAGGGCTCGTTGACCAACTTTAATGTCTTGATCAAGGGCCTTCAAGGCCTTCGACTCACTAAAACCTAATTCTTGAGTTGTTCCTGTCCCCCAGGCTAGATGAATGCACGGTGTCTCCTGTCAGGTCTCGGTTCATTTCAAATTTTTAGAAATGTTGTTTACTCTCTTTTTTTAAATAGTATTGTGTATATACAGTATAGAACCTCTGGTCATGAATGCTTCTGAACACGAACAAATCGGTTCCCGATCAAACAATTTGGCAAAATTTTGCACCTGGTCACGATCACACAATCGGGTGACGAACAAGCGCAGCCCCGGCCGTTTTTCCCTTCTGCTTCATACGCGCCAATGTTTTCCCATTTTCTTTTTGCATATTGCGCACCTAACAAAGACGCACGTGTCCCTTTAATCGGTCTAAGTCAGACGTGCGTTCATTGGCTGTACAGTAACCTCCTCCCTGCCCATCTTCCTCCTCACTTCCTTAACGCCAGAAG
>JAQLOM010000014.1:2459862-2474633 GCA_030068315.1 Chrysichthys thysi | reverse complement strand
TTTTTTTTTTTTTTTTTTTTTTTTTTTTTTTTTTTTTTAACCAGCAAAACATGGAGGAGCCGATTACAGTCCACGAGATGGACACCAGCAATGGAGTCCTCCTGCCTTTCTACGACCCTGACACCAACGTGGTGTACCTGTGTGGAAAGGTAAACATGCTGCTGCTGCTACTACTACTGTTGTGGTTGTGGTGGTTGTTGTGGTTGTTGTGGTTTTGGTTGTTGTGGTAGTAGAATTACTTGCCTCAGTGTCAGAGGCTTAGGCAGTAGTGGCATGGGTGGGATTTAGATGGGTCTTAGTGACTTAGGACTATTACTCTGCACCTTCTGATCAGACCTGCGCATGCAGAAACATTTAAACAAGTGGACTTCAAATTCCGGAGAAAGAGAACCTTATCTATCTATCTATCTATTAAATGAATAAAGTGGATTTTGTGTGTGGTTTGTACATACTGAAAGTCTCAAGCATGCACTTGTTTGTTGTTTTGTGCGTTCTTATTATTAATAATTAATTCATTAATTAATAATTTTTTTTTGATCTGTCAGGGTGACAGCAGCATCCGTTACTTTGAGATCACTGACGAGGCGCCTTACGTGCATTACCTCAACACGTTTGGCACCAAGGAGCCGCAGAGGGGCATGGGCTACATGCCCAAGAGAGGCCTGGACGTCAACAAGTGCGAGATCGCCAGGTGAGATGGAGGAGGGGGGGGACCAATAGGTCTCCCCCACCCCCCCGGCTGCGTCATGAATTTGATTCTTGAATATTTGTAACACTAGGAGTGTGATCATGTGGAAGGGGATGGAGGAGTCACAACAGGACATACTGTTATAGGACAGTAATCAGCTGATCAGACAATTGTCAACCCAGAAGTCGATCGCTTTCCTATAGCAGCATGTCCTGAAGTGTTTTATTCCTCTTGTATCACAACAGCTTTCCACCGATTACAGTTTTCTAAGCAGCTTCAATTGTCTGTCTGTCTGTCTCTCTCTCTTGGTCTCTATTGATATTAATAAGCCAGAAATCGCAGCTTCTTCCAGGTTACCAAAGGAAAAACCCGCAGTGCACCGTCCTAAAGTCTGTTCGTATGTTCGTAAAACGCCACAACTGTTACAAAAGCACCAAAACTGGGAACATCTTCCATAAACATGGAAAAAAGAAAAGTCCTTTCGGGAAGCTTCACTATATGGCTGCTGGTTTTTCTTTGTTAAATAACGTCTTGTATTCTACGAAGAGTCAACCATAGCGACCATCGTCCCTGATCCGATAACGTCGAGCATGAGAACGAGTACATTTAATATAAACCTGCAACCTTTTTGTCTTTACTAACTGTTTCTGTCCTGCATCTATTAAGCACGTGCGGTTTCCTCAGTTGAACAAATAACTGCTGCGTTTAACAGTGTTGAACAGGGCGAGGTACCTGTGCCGCAAAAAAAAAAGTGTGTGTGTGTGTGTGTGTATATAAAAAAGGGGTGTGTGTGAGTGAGTGAGAGAGATCATCCTGTAGGTGGCAGCACATGCCTGAATTAAAAATTCCTTATAGATTTCTTTTGGCGCTTTGTTGACCTGTGTGTGTTTTGTGTGTTTTCAGGTTTTACAAGCTGCACGAGAGAAAGTGTGAACCCATCATCATGACGGTGCCAAGAAAGGTGAGTCCTTCCTGCCGTGTTTTGCTGAACGATGGTCTGACAGACGGCGCTTTGGCACACACTGTAGGTGTGCAGTGACCGACCGACCGTAGCTCATGTGTTTAATTGATGGAGGCTGCTACAGTGCCACAGTACAGCACGGACTCTGACCATGGTGGTCACATGGTGCCGGGTTGTGTTAGTGATTCAGATAAAGAAAATCAGAAGGCATTGTCCGGTTAAGAGCCCTGAGTGACCCCTGCGTGATTAGCCTGCGACAGTGGATGCGATCCTGTCTTGCTCGAAGCGCAGGATATGAGCACATTGATATGAGCCGCTTTTACATTTCTACGTTGACGAGTTTTCGCTCTGTGAACTAGTGACCGCCGTTGACTTGATTTATATCGGCTTTGGTGTCATTGTGCAAACACTACAATGTCCAGTTTAATGCTGTGGCTTTTTGATGAGCTGTCTCTTGTATGCTGGTGTCCAAGCGTTTGGGGGAATTTTACATTTAACCCGCCTGGAAATGCGTTTGCTGAAATTTTTAACTGTGAGGTCACTGTGTGCGCTACTGATTTATCATCCCTTGTGTTTTCGTTCTTTTTTTTTTTTGGTGCATTTACCACTAGGTGGTGGAGGTGTCATGTTTTCAGGGTGGCTGTGCATCCATCCAGAGTTATTGTTAACGTGATCTCTCAGGCATGAATGATTGGAAGTTTGTAGGATTTATTTGGATTTGGAATTGATCTAACCAGGGTTGGTATTGGGAACCAGAAGGACCTGACTTGTTGGAGGTGGAGGCACCCCCACTGACACTGAGGGCTTTTCGTTCTGTGTGTTTATTGATACAGGGCGGGCTGTGAAATGCCGCCCGGCTCGGGCAATAGGAAGATAAGATGAACGAGCAAATAAATTGTTTTTATTCACTTAAACACGTCCCCGTTCACGTCTGCGCACCTACACATGGGGCGACAGACGGAGAGAAAGGGGCTTCGGCCTCCTCCAAAGGGCGTGGCACTGGTATTGGAGGCAGGGATACTTTTTCATGGCCCATCCTGTGTTACATAATTTCGTGGGTCCCCTTTGGGCTTTAAGAAAAGCATTAAATAAATCATCGCATTAACACTATTTCCCGATTTGCCCCTCCCCCCTTTCTCTGTTCAGTCGGACCTGTTCCAGGACGATCTGTATCCGGACACGGCGGGGCCCGACTGCGCCATCGAAGCCGAGGAATGGTTTGATGGCAAAAACGGTGATCCTATTCTAATCTCACTCAAGGACGGCTACATCCCGGCGAAGAACCGCGACCTCAAGGTGGTCAAGAAAAACATTCTGGACCACAAGCCCAAGCCCAGCAAGAATGCCGAGAACAACGCCAGCGCCCCTGCCCCCAAAACGGCCAGCGCAGCCCAGAGCGTCGTACGTTTCTCACTCTTTTCCTTGCTTTTCATTTTTCAGCCCGCTCCCTATCGTCAGCTCTGATCAGCTTTTGTGGTTTGCACTTGTGCTTGTGTAACGCTTAACCACATCTTCATAAGTGCTGAGTTTTGCATTTGGTGCCGTGATCCTCTCAGATCCACAACCGAGACTGAACTGCAGAGATCGAGCGATCTAGTTCTTCATAAACGTATAGATTCGGTGTGTATATTATTCAAATATCGACCCTAGATATTTGCTCCATATAGTGTAGATGGAGGCTTTAGGGAGCTTTGACATGCGTCCAAACCGAACCTCCTGTTTTACTCTCCACATCAACACCACCACAAGCGTGACTCCGCCCACCATAAAGACACGTCACGACATGAAAAACTTTGCCGTCTTCGTTAGAACTTTATTATGTTTACACCGTCTGACCAAGACAAGGGATTTCCACACGGTCTGAAGAGTTTCATGGTTTTTGACCGACACTTTCTTAGGCTTTTAGAAATGCTCCTGTTTTGATTCTGCTTGATTTACTTGCTTTTTTTTTTTCTTTCCCTTTTCCTCACAGAAAAGCGAGGGGAAATTGGATGAGGTGCTGAAAGAGATCAAATCTCTCCGAGAGCTGGTGAGTTGTCAGGAAAAGCGGATCGCCAAGCTCGAGGAGCAGTTGTCCCAGATGGACGTCTGAAGGACCCAGTCCCTTTTTCCCCTCCCCCAGCTACTGTTCAGGAAATTCTTTTGGCCGGGTGGGCGGGACTAGTCACTGCCAGTCACCGCGACTTGGTTCCGCCGGAGACCTGCCCAACATTCCAAGATGAACTTTTCTTGCTTTCTTTCTTTCGTTCTTTCGTTCTTTCTTTCGTTTTCTTTTTCTAACCCCTTGAACCAGTTACATTTGCAAAATGACAGAGGGAGAGAGACGACGCCTAGGTCTCTCTCGAAAGCCAAGAATTTCTTTTTAGTAAACCTTGTTCCAAAAGTGGCACCCGTGTTTTATTTGGTGTTTTCCGAAAGGTGTTGAGCGTTCGTCACCGATATTCCGATGTGAAGCATTCGCTGAACTTGTGTGCTCAGCTGTTGAGATCAGTATTGCATTCCTCACCATCCCTTCTTCTTTGTTGCCAAATTTTAAGAGGAGGCTCACACACGACACGGGCCTCCTTTTACAGTATTTGATCATAGAATTTTTTTTGTTGTTGTTGTTTTTTTTTTTTTTTTTTTTTTTTTTTTTTTTTTTTTAAACACACTTGGTCCACTTTGTACTAATAAGGGACATTGCAATAGGCTGGTAATGCAAGTGAGGGGATTTATTTGATTTATCTGACCATTTGCAAGGTCTGTGTACAAGAAATGCGCACGTTTTGAAGCTGATTTTAACCGAGCAGGCTGTACGTACAGGTTGACAGAGGAAAGCACCGTCTACATACCGAAACAGTTTTATGTTTAGCTCGATCTTTCTTTATTCAGAATTCTGTTTAAACATGAACCTTTGGAGCGTTTTTTTTTTTTTTTTCTTGACGTTTGGAAAAGGTTTGTATTGTGGTGTAACTTGGCCATGAACGCCAAACGCAGTCACTGAGATCGGTCATTCCAGACACTTCGCTCTTTCCCAGAAACGGTATCCTCTCATTATCCTAAATGCATGCAATAAAGAATGGTGTGGGTTTTTTTTGTTTGTTTGGGGGGGGGGGGGGGGGGGGGGGGGGGGGGGGGGGGGGGGGGGGGGGGTGGGGGTTTTTTTTGTTTTTTTGCCCCCCCCCCCCCCCCATATTTCTAAATACATTCCTGCATTTCCCCCGGTCTCGTTTTGTGTCGTCAGGTAAATAGTTGAGTTTAGAGTTTCCGAAGGAAAAATCTGGTGCAATTTTTTTTTATTTTAGACATCTCGACAGTTCAGTATTTACGTTTTACACCGGATCAATTCTGTTCCCCTGTCGGGGCCCGATTTGGGATCAAAGCTCTCTAATCATTTAATAAAATCATATTTGACCAAACGAACCCCAACATGACCAAGAACTTGCGTTTACAGTTTGCCACGTTAGCGCTGTTCTTTCACTGTCGTTTTCGGGTGGGGTTTTTTTTTCCCCCTGATCAAAGTGTTAAAATTTGTAACTCCAAGTTACACCTCATAAACCACTGTTATCTCGGACGTTTATTTCCGAAAGTGTTCACCTGGGTGATCTCGGCAGAGGTCTAGACTGACACCCTTGCCCTACTCTTCACTTCCTGTTTCCGTTGCGCAGGAAGTGACCCTGCTCTCTTAGCCATACAAAACTAACGCTCTGTTAGGGTGCAGCTCGAACTCGTCTAGACTGTATAACAAACTCTGAGTAACAACCTGACTCAGATTACAACATGCTTCATGGGTGAGGCCTGCCGTAGACGGGGGGGGGATAAAAACGGTGCTTTCATACTTGGCTGCTTTTTTTTCTTTCTTCAGAAACAGCACTGGACAGAGTACTTTTTGTGCTAATATGGAAAAAAAAACCCCATCTCTCATGACGCGCTGTAAGCATAATAACTATGCAGCTAGTATCGGCTAACTAACTGGCCTCATGTTGTGGGTAATAAATATTGGTGAGACTGACTATCAGAAGGTGTTTGCCAATGGTGTAATATTAGAAGTAGAGAATCAAGAGGATTTGAACTGCTTGTACGACTCCATGCAGCGCCATTTAAGCGAGACATCATATCATGTACCAGTGAATGTCCCAAAAATTAGACAAACTCTTTTTGGTGGTTATTCTGGAATATTGGCAATGAAACGTTTTTCCATCCAAAACATCATCTTATTAACACGATGACTAATTGTTCTCTGATTTCCCAACATTTGACCCCGGTGAAAAGGCACTTGATGCCATTTTGAAAAATTTTTCAACTTTTGAAGCTCACTGTGGGGCAAAGAGTATATATAAAATATTATAATCATAATTGTATCACCTCCTGACAGTTGAAGGGGGGGGGGGAGCAGCAAGTGTGAAAGCACCCCAACAATGTTTCCGTTGTAATCTGTGTAATTGCCTCTATGGCTGACGCGCCCTTTTTCCTTTTATGTCTTTACTACATTCCGGAACTGAGAGGTATCGGTAGGTGTTTTACATCCTCTTTATTGTTGCTCACACCACCTACAAGAAACGTACAATACCTTCTGTCTTAACGTATCTTCATTCATACTCCGTTTTAGATAATAATTTAAAAAACAAACAAGATTTTAGCTATGATTTCGGTGCGTAGAGGGCTTCATGTACGGGTGCTAATGGGGTTATCAGGACCAGAAGAGGAAGGTTCAGGAATAATAGATGTGCCATTTTTGATGTGCTAGCTAGGTTTTTATTTTTATGGAGGATGCACGCATGGAAGAATAGAAAAGTTTACTGGTTAAATTACGCCTGAATTGGTAGATGGATGCAAGGAGGGAATGTTGCAGTGGGATGAGCGAGCTGGGTAGGGTTTGAGCCCGATTTAATGTTGTTGCCTTTTAGTTTGTAGCAGTTACGTCCTTCATATAGAATTGAGTTGATGCTTTTTATACCATAGCGCCATTTGATTTGGTTTCTTGAAACTTGATCGGTCAAAAGGTATTGACTGGATTTAAAAAGTTGTCAGTTTTCATTCTTTAATAAATAAAAATGCTTTGTGTTGCCAAACTGCTTTGGGGTCATACCAATGAGTCCACTTCACACACCTCGGTGATTGATTATTGTCCAGTTATGGCACGTAATGTTGTGATTTATTCCTCCAAAACCATTTCGAGGCGCAGCAATGAGGGTGAGTGATTTCAGATGAGAAAAACGCTGAACCCGACCGTCATGTGGCTCTACAGATCATTATGGGAAATGCTAAACTTTAGGTGGTCAATTAGCGTTATGCACATACATCTTTTAAGACTCTTCGAGATGTCTTGGCATCACTGCTCCACTTGATTTCTGGTGGGTTAAGCTTAATTAATCAGGTTAATTGGATTTTTTTGATTAACTGTACCAATGGGACACGGTGTTGGTTGGATCACATTGGGTCACTTGCTAGTGTTGGTGAAAATATTGTTAGGTTTCACTGATAGTGATATATATATATATTTTTCTCTCGTTTGACAAAAAGTGCGAAATGTGATTTTATGAAAGGCAAAAGGATCAATATTCCTTCAAGGTCATGGAGCATTTAGGTGTTGTGATGAAATGGGGTAGGTTGACGGACTCAAAGGATTTTTGTAGGTTGACAAGAAGCTTGAACTAGGAAGGTTAATGTGTGAGATTTCATGAAATGCTCTGTAAATAACTACACTGTTTATTCCAATGCTGCCTCTGTCAAACTGCATTTTAAAAAACAAAAAACAAAAAAAAAAACCCAAGCCATAGTTTCCAAAGTCTCCCTGTTCACTTTAAATGGAACATAAAGTGAAAAAAAACCCAATAAAATCTGAAGAAAAAAAACCAAAACATTTCAGCCTCCTTGTTATTTCTGCTGTTTCCTCACATTTATGTTGCTTCAAGTGTCACATAATTGGACATCTTTACGGCCTAGGCTTTTATTTATTTATTTATATTTTTAGAGGAAGTTTAATGGTTGCATAATTAACTGTCGTCATTGTCATTTGCTTGCATCTTGTTGGATTACGGAACTGCAGTTAAAACTGACTCTTTAAACCGACTCCTATTCGCTCGCACGCCGTTTGCGTCACAGCTCGAAACCTCAGCTCGGTCTGACACTGAGGCAACTTCCTGCACTTGAATTAAACAGTGAAGTTTTTGAAACGGTACGAGCCATTCGAGTCTGAAACGGCTGCGAACGTGACATCAGGTATGTATTCGCAGTTTATGTTCATGGACTTGGTTTTATATTCTGTTATGTAATCTGTTATTGGTACAATCGCTTTGATTTATGGAAATGACCCGTTTGGTTAAATTTTGCAATAGCACTTGGGATATACGCAAAATGTCGTTCTAGCAGGCAGGAACACTAAAGGTGTGAGGTTTTATTTTTGTCTGATTATCATCTGAAAGCATATAATTAGCTTAAAGCTGGAAAACTGGGTGATGTCCATGATGGAATCATCATCAAAAGGAAGTGTGTAATACGCTGATAACACGTGGTGTGCATATTGCGTTATACGAGCCAAACGTTGTGTTTAAAATACTAAACCAATGTGCAAAAAAAGAAATAAAAATATAAAAAAAGAAATACGTGAGTTTTGAAGGTACAAATAAGCTGTGTGTGTCTGTCTTATGCACTCATTCTCCAAGTTTGTGCCTTTTCTTTTGCTCTACAGCTAATAGCCATGACTAACAAGCACAGCTTGAGGTCATTTCTCTTTCTGCTGACTGTGAGCAGCTTGGTCTCAGGCCGACGTTTACTCGCTCTAGAAGAGAAGAATCCGCAAAATGCAACCATCTCCGCACAGCAATCTAGCAATATTTCTGAACATCAGTTCACCAGTGGACCACCTCCGACCACGGTGATTCGAGAAGAACGGTCCTCTGCAGCTCCCACGCTCGGCCACGATACTTCAGAAACGGCCCGCGGCCAGCCTTCACAGGGAAACGGAACCTCTGAAAACCTTTATACCACAGGAGGAACTGAAAGCACCAAACACCACTCGGCGGGTAACGAAAGCTTGGAAAAGACTGAAAGTCCTCCTGGGCAAAATGGTAGCCTGTACTCCACAGTACCAAACCCTGCTTCTACGTTTTCTGGCTCCGTGGGACCTAGAAATGAATCAAACGCTACAAGTTCTGTCCCTATTTTGGTGACGACGCCTCACGTGGCCACAGATGGACCTTCCAGCCTACGAACCACGGTCAAGCCAATGGTTCCTTCAACCACAGAAATAAGAACCACTCGCAATCACACACCAACTGAGTCGCATAGCACTCTAAAACCAAACAAATCAACCACCAAAATTTGTCCTACAGCTGAATCCAAAAAGGAAAGTATCGTGGGTCCGTGCCTTATTGCCATCGCTGGATTGGCTGCTCTGGCAACCATCTTCATCATGACCACCATCATATTGGCCACAAAGTTGGCTGGCAGCAGATACAGGAACAGGGCGAGCCTGCTTCATGAGACCGAGATGGTCTGCATATCTGCCCTGATGAATGACTCCGATCATCCCCTTCCCACACCGAAGCGCCCTAAAAGCAACGGCGCGCTGATCCCCATCACTGCGGATGAAGAAGGTGACGATCTCACACTTCACAGCTTCCTGCATGATACGGAAGGTGTGGCATAGATATCAAGTTTGTTTTCGTATGCAAATCTTGAACCTGACTGAGAATCAAAACGAGCAAGGGTGTTGAGGATAAGGATGGATTGATCTTAGCCCCTTCAGATGTGGAATTTGTAGTGAAGATGTTACCGCTGTTCCTTTGTTTTAATCAAACTTTTCTATGTTTAAACGTTCTTGTAAAACATGACTGAAGAACTCTGGAACCCTGAGAGTTTCTCCAAAATTCAGAAATTCCCACAACTTGAATCGGTTCTAGACCACTCTGTAGAACCTACCACGGGAAGTGACTGACTGCCCTTGCTCTGGGCCAAATTTGTCATATACTACTGCATAGGTAGAGATTAGTTTCCTCTGGAGGCCAAACATAAGCTGGTTGTCATCACAGATGATATTTGTGTTTGTACTGGTGTTGCATAGGAAGTATGTGAAGTTGTTAGATTGACGAGAGGAAGGGGAAGTGCATTTTTAAACACGGTTGTGCGTCTCCATGTGACTGAAGAACTGCCTAGTGACAGCAACCTCAAACTGTGGCCTTCTTTTAAGCCAAACCGCATCATGGTGTACTGCAAGTTCACTTCATAAATACCCATACGTATGCGTGTTTATACACGTAGACGGAGTGATCTTTTTTACACGTTCTTTTATAGTCCATCAGTTGTAATCTTCTTTTTTTTTTTTTTCTTTTTTTTTTTTTTCCCTTTGGACTCAAGTCTGTTGACTCATGTCTTGTATTTTGAAACCTTGTCTTCTTGTTTCCAGTCACCTCTTTAATGATTCATAAATTCCGAGCATCAGGTCAGATGCTGGTTTGTTTTATGCACGTGCAAGCAACATCTTTCAGAGATTTCAGTTAATGGTGTGCATGTGCATCAGGCCGTCAGATATTATGCTCAGAAGCGAGAAAAGAAGAATTTTTCTGTCATTCTTCAACATGGGTTCTTCAGAAATGGAACCAAGTTGCCAGCTGGTACAATCCAAAACAATGTTGTATCCTGTCCAAAAAAAAAAAAAAAAAAAAAAAAACATCTTCCTGGACGGCTGGGAATTTCTTCAGAAGGCCACAAAGGGATCATTCGCACATAGTGTGGTTTTTCTCTTTTTTTTTTATGCACCCCCCACTTTCAATTCACAACTTAAGAGCAAGTTAAGTTAGGCTGCACCTTTGCACCTTCATCCAGTCCCTTTTAATGAGTGCTTTATCCTGATGCACTAGTCCATCGCAGGATGTCTCAGACCCTCATTTACACTTGAGGGCAATTTAAAGTAGCCAGTCCATCTACTGGCATGTTTATGAAACCCACACAGACCCCGGAGAGAACAAATCTCAACACCACTCGTACAGTAACCAAAGCTCGGTCACATACCATTTACAGAGACAGAGTTTTGTTTTTGTTTGTTTGTTTGTTTGTTTTTATTTAAGTTTATTTAAATGTGCATTACAATAATCTAGGCTTCCTCTGGTACTTTTACAATTCCCGTGTTTTGTACAAGCCACAGAATTCCAGTATAGTCAGTAACCGCACCATGTAAACGGTATGTGACCTTTTTGTTATAGAGGTATTAGGTAGTAGTATTAAACTGCATTAAAGTGGCCTTTGAATGTCTCCTGAGTTAAGATTTGTTTTCTTTTTTCTTTACACGTACTGAGTGTTCTGGTTTGTATGTGTATGGTTGTAACTGATGTAACTGTAACGCATGTCCTGTTGTCCTGTATGGTAAAAACCTGCTCTAAGCAATGTACTCTCATGGAGGGGGCTTTGTGTTTCATAGACTTTTATCTTCTTGCTATTGCTCATGCATTGAGCCATTTGTCATGATTTCTTTCAATTTTATATTATAACGGACCAAATGCCATGATGGTGTTAAGCATAAAGTAAAGTTTCAGCCTTTTTTAAGAGGACAGTCATGTATTTTGTGTTTTATTTGTCGTAAAAACCTGATATAAAAGTGAGGTGGAAGCTTTCGAGTTCATATCGTTCTTGGGATCCCCTGTTTAAGAGCAGCAAGAACCAGATAAAGAAATATCAGGAAATCTATGTGTTGTACTAAGGCTAATAATTTAAATATAGATTGGAGCTGTGTGTGTGTGTGTGTGTGTGTGTGTGTGTGTGTGGGTTATAATATATAGTCTCCTGTAACACTGCAGTAGGCCTGTGGAAGAGAGGTTTATTTTAAAATGCGCATACACAAAGTGTGTGTGTGTGTGTGTGTGTGTGTGTGTGTGTGTGTGTGGCCAAGAGGCTGTAATCGCACTGATGAGAGACAGCAGAAACCAGGTTCAGAAATAAGAGCTACACCCAGCGCCCACAGAGCCTCGCCCATGGGAGGTGCGCACCACATACAACTTCAAACTGAGCTTTCAGAACGTGGCCTAAAACGCTTTAAAAAATTTATCTCATATATAATCACACTCTCACACACACACATTACTGTTCAGCTTTTTGAGATGTACATTTTCTATAGCGTGCATATGCTGAATATCCAGACTAGGGATGATTTAAATAATAATATAAGCGTTTAACTCGCATACTTTTTAGTTATTTTCAGGGTTAGCGAGCTTCTAATAGGAAGTTAAGTTGTAAACTGCTGAGTTAATAAAAGAAAGGGTAAATCACGAGTATAGCGCACAAGTTCCGTTCAAGGTCCTTTCACATGGTGTCCTATAGTGTGTCCAGCGGCGGCACGTAGGTGCGTCAAACAGGCCTCCTGGGGCTCGGTTGCTATTTCTTGACTGGGCGCAGTTATAGGATAAGGTCGCCAGTCCTACACCCAACCCTCACTTACGGCTCAGGATCATGCACTTTCACACCTAAGGGCAATTTAGAGTAGCCAGTTAGCCTTAAGCCGCTCTGTGCATGTCTTTTGGACTGTGGGAGGAAACCGGAGTACCCGGAGGAAGCCCATACAGACACTGGGAGAACGTGCAAACTCCACATAGAAAGGCGCCCAGGTCGACCCCGGGGATCAAACCCAGGATCTTCTTGCTGTGAGGTGACAGTGCTAACCACCACACCACCGTATCCTGTTCAAGCGCTTCAATAAGAGTTTGTTGTGCTTTTAGGTAAATAGAGCTTTCGTATGTATTCCATAAGTTGAATAATTTACATTATTTTACAACAGCAGCTCTGAGCTCACTCTAATACCTTATCGTTTTTACAGTATCAGCTAATCACAGGGTGTTGAATGCTTTATGTGGATGCTCCAGGTAAACCGAATAATAAGTATTTTTGGACAGTTTCTGGTATCAGAGATTTTATTTTAAATAGTTAATTAATTAATTGATTGATTTTGCCACAGGTAAGTCTACCTGCGTTGCTCTTGCAGTTTCTTCGAAACAGGCTGCTTTTTTCACTTCTTATACACTTCATGAGAAGGAAAACTAGTAAGACAGGCTAGTAAGGGAATGACTGTGTATAGCTGCTATAACACTGCAAAAAGTATCTTAAATATGACTATGTATCTCACATTTCCCATGATAAGCTGGCAAGATACCGAATAGATGATTATTTAAACCTATATTTAGGTGGTGCGGTAGTACGGTGGTTCGCGTTGTCTCCTTACAGGGTTCGATGCTTCCGGTTGACTGGGGTCTTTCTATCGATCTTCTCCCTGTGCCTGCATGGGTTTCCTCTGGGTGCCCTGGTTTCTTCCCACAGCCCAAAGACATCCAGATTAGAGATTAGGTCAACTACTCTAGATTACCCATAGGTGTGAATGTTCTGGAAGTGTTGAATGGTTGTTCGTATCTGTTTCAGCCCTGTGATAGGTTGCTGATTTGCCCAGGGTGTACCCCTCCTCTCAGGTGGGATTGGCTCCAGCTTCCTTGCAGTGCTGATTTCATTATTTCTAGAAAGAAACAAAACGTCCCACCAACCGAATAAGAAAATGTAAATCTTGAAATACCTAAATACGTCTAAAGACAGGCTGACCAATCTCATCTCATATTTGATTTATAATCATCTCATAAGAAGAAAAACCAGGCACCTTTGCCCTTATTCAAGACTTTTCCACTTGTATTATTTCCCTATAACAGCACGCCCTGAAATGTTTTTCAGTATTACTTAATTATTTCAGAGTTAAATAGTTTAGCATGCATTTAGTGAACGAATTTAGTGCAGATTGTTCATTCGAACAACAACAAAAGAAGTGTATAACCTACAAAAACAAGGTGATTTTGAAGGATTTTTAAACGTGACTCCAGTTACTGTACCATTCAGTATGAATGTTCGCTCTGTATAATCTATACTTCACCCGAACCTGCAAGGTCATGGATCACGTAAATATCTCATTTTTATTTTCTCATTCCTCCCAAAGAGATTTCTATATCTCCATGTCCAAGTGTGTGTGTATATATTTGTCCATAAGGAGCAAAATCAACCCGATGTTCCATCTTTCCAGAGAGAGGAGGAGAAAACTGGAGGGAAGGACATGAACAAAACCACACGAACATGAATGTGTTTTTTTTTTTTTCTCTTTTCCCCCCTGAAACCTACACATAGGCACGAGCAGCTGTGCCACGCTCAGTACAGCACAGAGGCAGCAGGTTTTCCTCACGTTCTTTCTTTCTATCCTCCTTTCTTCATTTCTCTTTATTGTCTTGTGCTGGAGGGATCACTGGCATCTCCGAGATAACATCTGCACATCAGTAAGTGCTTCTTTCACTTCAGATGAATGCCATTTGGCTTGCTTTAATCTTTTGTCTAGGGAGTGCAATTAAGGAAAAATCAGGACTCCTTTCAGATCATTATAAAGTTTCTTTGCAGCAAAACTGTTTTTAAACCACTGCTTTGAACATTCACTTATTTATTGCCCAGATGTTATTGTGGATCAGCAGCAAAACTGCATGCACAAGTCGTTGTTAATCATGTGTATCTGTACACTAAATAGAAAGTAGATTTAGTACATTGGTGAAAACAATAACCTGGGTTTTCTTGGTCAACTACATGTGTAGAATGAAAGCTACACTTTGGGTTAACTTCCTTAAACCTGCATTTGATCTTCCTTATAGAACAACAATCGCCATGGGTTTAACTCTTTTATAAAACCCAATTCGTCTATAATCCACCGAGGTTAACACGCAAGGCTAGCTTCGTTTACTGGACGTCATCTCGCCTTCTGAAACCACATTTATTCGATAAGTATTGTTCACACTGAATTTGAAGATTCTTTTAGATGAACTAAGATTCATAATACAGTGGACCCTCGGCTCATGAACTTGATCCGTTCCGAGACTCTGTTCGTCACCCGATTTGTTCACGACACGAATCCATTTTTCCCATTAAAATGAATGTAAATGCAATTAATGTGTTTAAAGTGTATTATGGGTTTATGTGTGGCAATAAAACATAGAATAAAATGAAAATAACTTTAATCATAGAAAAATAAACCTAAATGAAATAAACAGATGATTTTAATGCACTTTGCGGTGGAGACGTAGTCGCTGGCGTAGGTGGACGGTGGCGGAGGGATATGGTGGCGCTTCTCATGTTTTGCAA
>JAQLOM010000014.1:2407893-2428953 GCA_030068315.1 Chrysichthys thysi | reverse complement strand
ATACAACTGTGGTGTTGAGTGTGTGTCTTTACATTATTGTTGAGGTTCTGTGTACTGGGTTAGTTGATATGAACCAGATGAGAGGGGGAGACGAGAATCTGCGCATTTTCACACACACACACAGCTGGAGCCGTGGAGGGACATTTAGTGAAGCTAACTGGCTTATCTTTCTGTAGTTTTCATTCGTGTCTGCTCGTTTTAGTCACACAGCTGTTGAGCTTTGAGTTGTTTCATTAAGAGCTAAATGCCGGCTTCGGAACGAGGCTGAGACACGGAGCCGTGTACAGCTTTCAGGATAACATTACGGTTCAGGTAAGCGAGCAGCGGGCTTAACAGATCTCCGAATTGTGAATGTTGGTCCTCGCATTCATAGTCACTTTACTCTGGATGAACGTTCAGCTCAGAGCCGGGATACGCTCCGCGTTGTGTTTTAAAACAGCAACATGCTAGCTTCCAAAAACTGCAGCGTCCCAAAATGCTCTGTGCTCCCTACATGCGCACTACCTGGGGTGTGAGTAGGCTGCTCGTTCACTAGAAAGGCGATTGAGACGTGACCTGTCTTTCCGAGTGACTGGCCAAAAGGGTCAAAACTGGGAAGTGAACATACGCACTACGTAGAGAGAGAGGAATTGCTTGTTCATTGGAAAGGCGATTGCGACACGACCTGTCTTACCGAGTGACTTGCCATAAGGGTCAAAACCGGGAACTGAACGCAGACAATTATAAAGGCTTGGCAGGTTTACACATTTGAGGTTTCTCTTACTAACAGTGTGACTCCTTGGCACATGACGCCTTTGAGCAAGCACACTTCGCATTTTCTCTGTGGAAATGCATTCTAGTCCTGTATTTACGTACCGATAAAGACAAAACATAGAACAGTAGCTTTTCATGTGCATACGCTACAGAAGGTGAGAGTTGTCACGTACTGTAATATATTTTTTATTTTTTGCAAACTTAAATTCTTCATATTTTATTTATTTGTTCACAGTAATGTTTTCTTGTCACTGATATTCAGCCAGCGTTTGCATTTATAAAGAGATCCATGTTTAAAACAAAAAAAAAAAAATAAAACAGCCATTTTGAGGATTACTTTCGACCCAAATGACGTTGCATCGTTACTGGAGCATCTTAAAACACAATAAAACATCTTCTGAGATCCAGCCACAATGGAAGAATGCCTCCAATAAGAGTCTGTCGAAAAAGTGTACACATCCATAAACAATGGCTTTATAAGCTCATCATTGCATTCTCAACCAAATACCCCTGTCCGCATTTACTCTCACTCACACACACCCAGTTGGTATGCCAGGGTCTGTCTCCCCCCCAATCATCTGTGCGCATACCGCCTGCTGCATCTCGTCCAATTTATTCAACAGCGTTTAATGACATGCTAATGAGATGCACTAGCCACAAATGCACAACGGCCCATTAGGGGCTTTAGCACAGATGGAGAGAGGAGAGGAGGGAGGGGGAAATGACGACGAGAACGCCTCAGGTGGAACAGAGCAGGAGGAAACGCTTCCAGATGAGCAGCCAGAGCTTCAATTTGCATTTGTTTTTGGGGAGGGACTGACATTGGCCGCTGCGTAGGGGACGCTAATCCAAGCCTGACACAATGACTTTTAGTTTTATCCCGAAAGGTTCTCTAGTGGCCGATGTAGTGCATTAAAAGCAAATGTGGAATTAAATCCACTGTTGCATGCTTGTTCTGTAAGCTGATTAAAATGATGCCAGCTGTGCATAACTGAATTATATGCTGTTTTTAATTTTAAACACACCATTGCTTTTTTCACTAATGGTTTCTTCTGATATATTTATTGCTTGGTGTTTGAAGAGCACCAAGCAAACAAACAAAAAACAAAACAAAAAAAAACTCAGCAAAACGGTATACATCAGACTAGTTTCTGGAAATAATAGCTGCCTTGGTCCAGCTGAATGGTGTAAAATGTAAAAAAGGTAAAACCTTTACCTGCATTTTGGACACAAGTTAAGGTTGTTGAAAATAATAATGAAGGAACGCATTTTGTTTCGCCTCTTAAATTCAGCAGACCTGAAATGTAGTGCAGTGTGCAGACGCGTATCTGTCTGTAGTGTTGCTCTGGGAATGCGCACTTTTACGGGGCTTTGAGTAAAAACTTATTCAAGAACACTAGGAACATTCCGGGGGGAAAAAAATCAGTAGTGCGGTATTTGGAGAACACGTGCATGTTGCAACCGTCGCCGCCGCCAAAACTCTTAAGATGTTATTGGAAATTTGAGAATCGGATTCCGTTCGGAGACAAACAGCTTTGTGTCACGAGATGTCAGGGCTGGATTCCAGGGCATCTTTATAGCAGAAACCTGGCTCCCTCTGTTGGTAGACAATCTGGAGTGTTGGGTTAGAATACGGAGACTGCTTGCTGGTCAAAGCGGATTGAAACCCTGTAACCCGACTCGAACTGCAGACTATATTAGAAGGTTATGAAATGCTACGAATACTTTTGTGAGTGTAATGTGGGTATGAAGATTGTCTTAAATTCCTTGTTTATCAGATCCACCTCAAGAGCATTCTTGTTTTGGGAAAGGACACAGCACAAGCTAAAAAAAATAAAATAAAAAATTGGACCTCTTGCTTGCCAAAGTAAATTGGTAACACTGCATCGAATGATGGTAAACTGGGCACGATCATCCATGACATTTCCTTAAGGCCACCAGGGCAATGAAAAAGCTTGCGTAAACTGATTTCCTCGCATGTCCTGTCCATGACTCCTCCGAGTAAAAACAATCTGTTAGGGTTATTAATTAATGAGGTATTTTAATATCATTCCTCCAGGATCGCCAGTTGAAGATCAAAGACCTGGTGTTGTCCTGTCACGAACGGGCAGTCAGGAACTGCCCCTGGACCATGGGCTTGTGGAAGAGCTACCTGTTTGCTCTGGAGAGACACTGCGCAGAGCATCATATCATCTCTGGTACTGGATACAAAACACAGAAAGCACTAATATACAGACAGGTGACAGAGTTTAAAAAAAAAAAAAAAGTAAGAGCTTTGGAAGAGCATCCAGATTCTGCAGTTCTCTGGATCCTGACTTGAGCGATGAACGCAGTTCCTCTAATGAGTGTTTTGATGGTGGTGGTGGTGTGAATGTGAAGGTCAGAGTTACATGATTTACGTACTTTTCGCCAAACCCTTCACTTTGCCCTCATTCAGTTGTGGATGTGGAAGAGACCACGCCCATCTGAAGAGAAATGTTTCCTCATCAAGCTCAGTCAAAAGATCTTTGCATCGAGAAGACAAGTGTAGCCAAATCTAGTATTATTTTTTTGACATTTCCAACAACACCACAACATGATTTAATGTTAAATAGGGAAATATCACGGATTGCCATATCTGACATTAGATCCGTTTTTTGTTTTTCCCTTGTAGATGTGTTCGAAAAGGCGCTGAACGCCGGCTTCATACAGGCCACCGATTATGTGGAGATCTGGCAGTCGTACCTGGATTACCTGAGGAGACGGGTAGATTTTAGCAAAGGTGAGAAGATGTATTTGCAGCGCATGTAATCAGTTCTCCTTCAGCCCTTATGCAGATTGACCAAGACATGTTCAGTCTCTAAAGAGCTGTGAGGCTTTAATAGCAACTCAAAATGTTTTTCTGCAAATCTCTGTTTTAGACATCATCCAACCCTCGAGTAGCCTCATGTAGACTTGATGTTCTTTAGGACTCTGAGGTTAACAGTAATCTATAAAGATGTACTAAACTTTGCCGTGTATTTCACATCCTTACATTAAGCAGTCACTTTTTTCTTTGGTGCGTGCTGCTATCATACCAACTCCTATGAAGGGTCATTACTTCCTTCCTTCCTGCCTACCTATGTGTTCATAAAATCATTCATATAGCCAAATTACTGTAATAAATAATTCATTATCCATTATCGCACTGAAGCAGCGGCAGCAGCCTGAGCTCTAATGACCAAGGATAAAAATGGCTCGAGGAGATGGCCGTCACCAGGAGGCAGTAACAGTGCTGGGCTGATTTGCATAATGTAACGTGTTGCAGTATGTGGTGCCATCATCCATGCTGAAGCAGAGCTCCAAATGCGTTTTTCCTGCCCCTTATTTTAATAGTTTAAATAGACGAAATATGATATTCCGAAAGCATTTATTAAGAGACGTTTGGAAGTTTTGTGATTATTTTTTAAAAGCAGAATTGTAGCGGAAAGCCGAAGGTTACACAGATGTTCTTGTTCCAAGTTGAATTCAGTATATTTTTTAAACATGAAACGTTGGCAAGTATTTAAAGAAAAACATTAGCATGAGCTAGATTTCCATTAGTTAAACATTTTGTAGTCTCCTAGCTCAAGTGTAGACCTGGAGAAGCAAACCCCATTCATGACAAGTGCACATTGTGTAAAGTGTCATCTGTTTATTTATTTGTTTATTTATTTATTAAAGATTACACTGTTGACGTCAGTAATTTATTGACTGGTGACTGATTACAGAGGGGAGCAGAGAGCTAGAGGAGCTGCGGGCAGCCTTCACACGCGCTCTCGACTACCTAAAGCAAGACGTGGAGGAGCGTAAGTAGTGTGCTGTGTGTGTGTATATGTGTGTGTGTGTAACCAGAATCTTTTTTTTTTATTATTATTATTATTATTATTATTATTATTATTATTATAAGCAGTGCAGTTTTAATGGATAAAATAAATATTATGAAAACCAGACAAGTTTTTATGTAAGCAATTCAGTGCTTTTAAATGCAGAAACATACCATCTGATTATCACTTAATTTGAATCATGTTTGGTATTGGGGCAGTTCATGAATATGTGTTTGCCATCTGGTTATAGGGTTTACTGAGAGTGGGGATCTGTCCTGTACAATAATGCAAATCTGGGCCAGGATAGAGGTGAGCAAAATCACACATCCACCATTCGAGCATTCTCTCTTAAGGTTCAGCGTCAACACAGTATTGCAGTATTTGAATTTTTGGTTGAATAGAGCTGTGTATAAAAATGAGTGTAACAATGGGAGAATCATTTTACAAACATAAAGCATAAGATTACAGGTAAATGTTTATCTATGTTACTTTATATCATCTTACAGTATTTTTATTGTAAATTATTATTGATGCAAAAATGTTCCTGCAAGTCTTACAGCTCTAGCACTTCTGAAACAATTTCTGTAAACTGACCTCCAGCTGTTTTTTTAATTCACAGTATTTTTGGTTCTCTTCAACAGGCTTTGCACTGTAAGAATATGCAGAAAGCACGAGAACTGTGGGATAGCATCATGACAAAAGGGAACGCCAAGTATGCCAACATGTGGCTCGAGTACTACAATCTGGAGAGGTCAGTTTTGCACGTAATGTGAATAGTGATACGGTGGACCCTCAGCTTGCGATCATGTCAGACGGCGAGCAAATTGACGTACGACCTAATTTCCCAAACAGGTTTTGTACTGACCGATGAACAAATCCTCGAATAACGTACAGGCAGCCAACCCACACTTTGCGACACAAACATTCAGTTCCGATCAAGCACTCGTGGTGTGAAATGTGTTCAATGCGTTTTTTTTCGTTGTGTTTTTCTGTATTTTTGCTCTATAAGCTTCATTATGGGTCCCAAGAAAGTGGAAATGATAGTGAGAGTAAGAAGCCTAAGTGTATAACAGTTGAAATAAAGAAAGAAATAATCACAAAACATGAGAACCACCACCATATCACTCCGCCACCGTCCACCTACGCCAGCAACTACGTCTCCACCGCAAGGGGAACGTGCATCAAAAACATCTGTTTATATAATTTAGGTTTATTTTTCTATAAATAGTTATTTTCATTTTTTATTCTATGTTTTATTGCCACACATAAACCCATAATGCACTTTACAAACATGATTTTGAGGGCTGAAACATTTTAATTGATTCGGGTCACGAACAAATCGGTTCACGAACAGAGTCTCGGAATGAATTAAGTTCATGACTCTTGGTCCCACTGTATTATTCAAATCAACAAATCTGCTGTATGTTCTAAGCACATTCCTCATCATATCAGCAGCAGGCAGTAAAAGCAAAAGTACACTCTTCTGTGCAATCTCTTCTGGAACGTTCATCACACCCTTTCGTTCCTGTCCTCAGAATTTTATTCTTGAAGTCTTTAGTTTCTGGATTTACGTCTGTGGTGCTGAGAGTGCAGGTAATATTAAAGTCACGTCTGTTCTCAGGTCATATGGAGACGCTGCGCATTGTAGGAAGGCTCTTCACCGAGCAGTACAGTGCACGTCGGACTATCCTGAGCATGTATGCGAAGTTCTTCTTACATTTGAAAGGGTTGAGGGTAAGTGCTACTGCACTCAACACAATCCTCAAGCTGTTTGGGTCAGCCATGGGTTAAAATCCTAGACTTGGATTTATTTACTATATCCTTTATTATATCCATTGGCAGGTTCGCTGGAGGACTGGGATGCTGCAATACAGAAGACTGAGTCGAGACTGAATCGAGTGAATGAGCAGAGAGCAAAGGCAAGATTCCCATTCCACTTGTCCTGTCGTGAAAACATCTCCTGGATTTTGAGAAAACGATCGATTTGCTAGCACGTTTCTCTGGACTTCACGTTCAGGCCACCATAGGGGTTCACCTGCTCGTGTGTATGACCTTTCTGTTATTTGTGCAGGCATGTTTTTGTTCTACCAGTACAACAAAATCTAGTATGTGTCAAACGTATCAGGCTGCTTGATTACGGTAATTGAAATAAGAGAAGGTGAATAATGCAGTAATGGACACTATGAGAAGTCATGTGTCCTGCCCTGAGTGGGGATGAGGCCAGATCGATTTCTGTTTACTAGTTTTACCAAGGCAGGTGCATAGCTGCAGCCATGTTACTGATCTGCCACTTATAATCGAAAGGAGGGAGCAAGTAAGATCAGCTTTCTGTGAAAAGTGATAACTTGGTGATAAATCCTGCGAGGCTCTGGTAGGCATGGGTGACGTTTATTAAGCTGTGAATTATTCCTGGTTTCCTCAGTAGGATTTTTTTTTTTTAACAAGTAACGTCTAGTTAGTATGACATTTGGGCCATTATTCTGAGATACCGTATTTGTGCTGTGAGCATCTTTCTGCCAAATGTGTCTGATGAAAGACGTGTGCTCGTCACATTGGATCTTACACCTGATCTGCGTTTCTGTACAGGCTGCGGAGAAAGAGGCCATGCTATTCCAGCAAGAAGAAGAGCGAGCCGAGCAGCGTCGCAAAGCCAAGGCTGAAAAGAAAGCCCAGAAAAAGAGCCAGAAAACTAACAGAGCAGGAGACAAGAGGAAGGCAGAAGACGTGGGTGAAGATGAATGGGGAGAGGAGACTGGTAAGGGTGGTAAACGAATGCAGTTTGGAATAAAACAAACCGTTATTCTGAACTGCTCATTCGTACACTTGTATGTGATATTTCCAGAGCGCAAGAGACACAGAGGTGAGGAGGATGTCTCAGAGGAGCAGATGGACACAGAAAGCGGGCTGTTCGGCCGCCGTGCTCCTCCACAGAACAAAACAGAGACTCCAGTTGCCCGGAAACACCAGCAGGCGGTGACGGAAGTAAAAAACACAGCAGCCAGAATGCCCAGTGAACGTAGCGACTCGAACAGCGTGTTCGTCAGTAATTTAGCCTTCAATCTGGAAGACCCCGAGGGCAAAATGAAGGCTGCGTTTGGAAGCTGTGGCACCGTCATACAGGCGCGACCTGTGTTTACTCCAAAGGGCGCCTTCAGAGGATATTGCTACGTGCAGTTTGAGGACGAGCTAGCCGTGCAGGAGGCGCTCAAGCTGGACAGGCAGGAAGTAGATGGACGACCCATGTTTGTGTCTCCCTGCGTAGACAAGAGCAAAAACCCTGACTTTAAGGTATGTACAGCGCTTAAGAGGGGTTTAATGTGTTTCAGATGGATGTGTGTTGCTTGGATGTGTGGAATTTTTTTTACTGTATTGTGGGTTAAAAATCTCACTATGTATGGAGCTGTTTTGTGACACTGCGGTGCACGGCAAAGCAGTATAGAGTCAACTTGAAATGACGAATCATTTATTATTTGTCTGCATTTGCTAGGTCTTCAAGTACAACACATCAATGGAGATGCACAAAATCTTCATCTCGGGGCTGCCTTTCACCTGCACCGCGGAGAAGCTGGAGGAGCTTTGTAAGGAGCACGGCACGGTCAAAGCCATCCGCCTCGTCACCAACCGCTCCGGCAAACCCAAGGTATGGGTGCACTCGATGTGCACAGGGCTCTGGAACAAGGAGAATCCTCAAACCTGGAAAAAGTGTTTTAAAGCTTCATGTTTCCAAAATTGACAGAGATTAACGTGTATGCGGTGCTTCTGTTGTATTTGAACTACTAAATGTTTCCATAAATGATAACACGATGGCAAAACAGGCTCACGTGATTTGTGTGCGTGCGTGTTCCGCAGGGCCTGGCCTACGTGGAGTTTGAGAACGAGGCGCAGGCGTCTCAAGCCGTGCTAAAGATGGACAGGACGAAGCTGGAGAATCATGTGCTCTCTGTGGCGATTAGTAATCCACCAGCCAGGAAGACCGAATTCAGACCAGCTCTGGGAGGCACGATGCCTCGCCAGTTTCAGGGCACGTGAGTACAACAGCTCTTCAAAGTAGAGAGAGATGGATTTGTCACTGTTCACACCAGTTGTTTTCATTAGGTTTGAGATCCAGGTAACTCGGATAGGTAGACAAACGTAAGGAATAAAATGTGAAACTATGTGTAATTTAGGTACCAATTTATATATGTTCTCATTTATACCATTTTGTTAGATACCATATTTTTGTTTTTATATATATTTTTTTAGAGTGACTGCCTTCGGTGGTGTTTTGAAAGCTCCTGAAGAGCTCATTTTACTCGTTCCAGTGTGGTCGTATAACCATATAACATTGCATGTGTGTGCAATCCCGATCTATCACGCTTCATGAGTGCCGATCTCACAGGCTCCCTGTAAAATAACACAATCGTGTGACTGCTGCGCTTGGTATAACTTCATGTGCAGTTTTAGGAAGCCCGGTGTTCAAAAAGTGCAGCTGTACAGTTACATGTATGCTGGAATTAACAGAATGCTGATTTGCACATTTACCATATTACCACATTACCAATATGACAGTCATATTTTTGCAAAATAATACATTGTCCTATTTATAACTGGTAGAATCGGCTATTCGCTCACCTTCCACTGTTTTTCCCGGTCTGTCGAATCTAATAAGCAAATAGAAAAAGCTTGTCATGTTATCGAAAAAACACAAACTTTAACTTGCATCCTTAAGTCTGAATTTTACAGAAATGACAAACACCGACACTGGGGCCTCATTTCAAATGTTAGACATTTCACTGCTCCGTATCACACATTTTGGAGAAGAAAAAAAAAAAAAGAAGTGTTTATATGGTGTGTCCACTGTACCGGTCCCTGTGAAAGTTATTTCACATAATGAAAATTATACATAATGCTCACATGTTTGTGTTTCCATAACAAATAGGCTATCTGTCATGTATTTCAGAACAGGAAACGTTTAAGTTTATCATGTGGTAATTTTAAATTATTTTATTTAGCAAGGTTAATTCGTTTCAACACCAAAATTAATACTTTTGTGATCAGATTTTTCTGTGTGCGAGCCAGTGAACATTTTGCGTCCAGACAACAGGACTTTTGCCAAAGTATCATTTTGGCACCAAGAATCATGGTGCTGCCATTTTTTCGGTTTCAAAGACAAACTTGTGGTATTGTGTTAAGCAACAACTCCTGACCAATCAGAATCGAGACTTGCTAGTCGTACAGTGACTGTGATTTTCAACCCCAGGCAGTTTTTTTTTTTTTAATTGAAATGTAATGTTATGATTTCAGTCGTGGAAAAGGACGGACGCAGGTGTCTTTACTCCCTCGCTCCCTGCACCGTCAAAATACACCCCAGGCGAAAACGGAGAACGGCACCTCAGCCAAACAGCAGGACGGCATGAGCGATGGAGTACAAGCCGACAGCCCCGGAACAAAGCCTCTGTCCAACGAGGATTTTGCAAAGATGCTCCTGAAAAAGTGAAACAAACAAACAAAAAAGACACCCCAGAACACAACCTGTTAACTTGCCTTGTGTCAGAAGCCATTCTGTGTCCTTAATGCGATAGAGAGGAAGAAAAGCAGCGCGTTACGTTCTTTTTCCTGTAAATACACGAACCCACCCAAGTTCTATTAAAAAAGGTTTTAACAGTATGTCCTTCAAAATGAGTGCTTCATTTGTTTCTTTCGTCATGATTAGGTTTGGAGAAAAATGAAAAAAATGGGTATTTTGTTTTTAAACGATGTTAAAAAAAAAAAATAAAATTCCATGTGACCCTGGTTGTTTTAAAATTAGGCATATGCAAGACCTTAGGATTTACTATGTAAGTAATAGTGCGTTACAAAGTAGAAACTGTATGTATTTGCCCTCCGTTTGCTGGTTATTTTTCTTTTCTTTCTATAAATTGTTTTTGTTAGGAAAGGGGGGAAAGTTTAAATAGTGATGATAATTAAAAAAAAAAGTTTAAATAATGTGGACAGCATTTGTTAAGTATAATTTATTTGCAGCACTAGGACCTTGGGGTGCTCATTGAGAAAGAAGTTGAGAAAGAAGAGTCCAGAAGACTATTGCTAGACAAGACTCCTTTTCTGGATTTGAAATTTGACTTCTGTAATTAACGTCCTCAGATAACTAGATCAAGTAAATAAGTATTTAGTGGGATCTTGTCAGCTTTTTTTTTTATTTTATTTTATTTTTTTTTTATATAACTCCAATGGATAACTTTTTTTCTCTGCGGTTCTTAATCGGTAGTGTCGTGTTATGTTGAGCTCCTGGTATTTTCTCTCCGGAAACATTTTTATTTGCACAAACCTCCGAGTGTGGCGTATCATGTAAGTTGAGCCGTTTTTAGGATTGCAGTTCCAGATGGCTGACACAGTAGGTTCTGCCTTACCTTGTTGGCACAGTATTGAGAAATAAGACTAGTGTTTAAGCGAGGCTAGAATTTCTGTCCCATTGCCAGACCGCACAAATCGAGAACCTGATTCAGATTCGAGATCAGGTCGCTACGATTAGTTTTTGCAGACCTTGAGATGCTCGTCTCGCTTTAATCGAGTCCTGGGGTTTGTATTCTTTGGGTTAGGTTTGGATCTCTTCTGTCTGGCCGTGACGTTGCCTTAGATCGTTCCCTGCCTCCGTGGAACTGAAAGTTTAAGTGATTAAGAATCTATGCAGCTGTTCATTGCTAGAACCTTCCATAGTAGTTCGCCTAAATAATACCCGCACCCTCTGCCATACTGTAAATACACCATGCCATTTTGTCAAGATGAAAATGGAAGGGTCGAACCTTTAAACTGAATATTTATTGTGTGTGATGTATCTTATTTTTAGCACCCTTCCCCCTCTCCCCCACCAGTCCCTTTTTATGGAGTGTTCGTTGAGCGTCCGCTGAGCGTCCGCCTCCCTCGCTGGTAGGCCGTAACCGTTTTGTACAGCGTTTGTATATTTTGATCTGAAGGAATAGTAGCTCTAAATATTTGCTTCTGATCACCACAGTGGCCTAAATAGTAACGAGAAAAGAACCGTGCTGTTGCAATGTCTTGTTCAACCTGTCTATTCTAATTTCTTTGAAAGGTATTGTCAACACCCCTCCAGTGTCCTTTTTAAAAAAAAAAAAAAAAAAAAAAAATTCCAAATACGTTTACCTGATTCGTTTATAATTTCTGTATTATTTTTGTCCTCCATAATTCTTTTCATTCACTGTTTCCTAAATTGTTTATTATGAACAATTAAAACATACATGGTCATTAAAACAGTGCCTGGTTACCTTTCTGTAACATGTTAAGGAATTAAACGCTGCTGTTTTAAGAAGATAATCTTTGAATTCGTTAATAATGATGGTTGCTAACTTTCCAGTCATTCCCTTGCCCAGCTTTGACTCTTGAGTTTTATTCCTCTTATACAACAGCAGTAAGGAAAGACGAGCTATTCTTCATTCATTAAAAACGGCGTAATTTAAATAAGTAATTTCTGTAAGGTTACATTTATGTGGTGGAATGTCTGAAAAATTAGTTGGGTCCTGTTGTCACATCTGTTCCAGCAATTATGAAGAGTCGTTCCCTCACCAGCCTCTTTCTCTCATGTGAAGCTAAAATCAAAACAACAAACAAACAAACAAACAAAAAAAACACACGAAAAATGGAAAGCATAAAGCCCTACAGCCTGAAACCTTTCCTACTGGAAAAGTTAGTAAATTCATTAACCCATTAGCTTCTGTGGTCCCCATTTGGGGATCATATATTGAATGGCATAAAAAATAGAAGGCATGTGCCATGATCCCCATTTGGGACTCTGACTAAAAATTGAAATTTCAGAAAAAAATTGTCATATTTCTTGAAAGTAGATGTTTGTGTTACCATTTGGATGTAAATTAATAGAAATACATGAAAATTTTCAGGGGGAAAAAAAAAAACCCCCATCCCACTCACCGTATTCTTAATTACATCGCCCACACGTCTCTGTGTACATCGTTTCTATAGGAAGACTAACGGGAATAACGTAAATAAATAGTATGACAATGAAGGGACACTGAAAGTGCTGATCTCAATAATTTAATAATTCATTCATACAGAATGATAAAATAACTTCACAAGTCAGTAAAATAAATAAGTAATAACATCATTCCTGAAATATAAAGTGCTTCTTGGTGCAATCCTCCAACACGAGGCACGAAGTGGTACCATGGTTAATATTGTCTGTAGAACACATATATAGACACAGCACCACAAAACACTGTCCATCCTGTCTTAAACAATGTTGAGATGGCACTTTCAACAAGGAAACTGTAGCTTACTAGCTTTAATTATGTATTAACATGAGCAAAACTTTTGAAAAGATGTTGGTGCTTCTGATTGCATTCTTCACAAAAATTACACCATTAAGATGATGCCCAGATGGCATAAGATGTGTGGAGTGCTAGCTAGCACTTGTGTCTAAGGATGACTACTGGTTATAAATAAAATGATAAAATAATGACCTTCCAAACGGTGGAATTCTGCTGAATTCGAAACTGTAAAACACACAAAAAGAGCACAAAGGGGAAATTCAGGCAAACTCTATTAAATGGCCAACTTTTTGAAACGTTTAGTATTTAACATAAATGAATGCTAGCCTTTATATCCCAAAACCACCAACGGTATCAATAACACTTGCTTCCAAAAACACTGATATTAACCAACTTTTGTGATCCCCAATCTACTGGACCACTATGATGAGGAAAAATATTTCAAGAGGAGCTGCTAGTACTGTAAAACAAGAACTAATGTGAACCAACAAAATGGGGAAAAAATTGCAATGGAATAACTTGAATGTAACACAAGCAATGAATTGGTGGTCTACATTCTGACCAATTGTGTCTAATATTTTTCCTTGAGCCAAATTACAGTATGTGATTCGATTTGATTTGAGAACTAGGAAAGTCTCAAAGAAAAACAGTCCTCTGTTTAAAAGGTACTGTCTTTATCAATCATATTTGTCCACAATAGAATGGACTAATCTAAATTAATGTAACTTTCAGACTACTGTAATAAATTATACCCCAACTTATTAAATGGCAGCATGAGTCAGGTTCAGAACGGCATTTTAAATGCCAGCTGGACTGAAGCTTACTTTCCACTTTCAACATTACCACATATCTGACAACTGGATAAATTAAGTTTCTCGAATGAATGAATGGATAGTGTGTGTGGTTGATTTCAACTTGTAACAAGCAAAGTCCAGTTTCACTAATGTATTATAATCATACATAAAAATATAATAGTGATGACTATCGGGCAGGCCGAGGGTCCAAAAGTGACCCATGGTCCGTATGAAAAAACTATTCTATGAATTGCTGATCACTTCAATTATGCACCGGTATAGTCTGTTTACAGTTAGGACAAGCCTGATTGCTAGCATCAGGCAAACCCACTGCATGTTCAGTGGTAGCTATGAGCAGGGTGTCCAGTGTGATCTCTGTACACTTGGCAATAAACCGAATGAACGGCCGAATGTCGCCCTCGTTAGCCGTGTCTAGTGCGGCGTAATACTCGGCCCTCTGCTCTTTCCGGATGGTGATTGGTGGGTAATTTGCCTGCATCAGCACTAGGTTCATCAGGAGCCTTGATGTCCTTCCGTTCCCATCTATGAAAGGATGTATGTAGACGAGTTTGTAGTGAGCCAGAGCAGCAAATTCCACCGGGTGAAGGTTCAGCGCTTCATCTGAATTAAGCCACTGTATTAGCTCCTGCATGTGCCGCTCCACATCGTTCGGATGCGGTGGAATGTGATGGCCTACAAACACTTGGCTACTCCTGAATCGCCCTCCTTCCACTGGATCAGTGTATCCCAGCACTCGCCGATGGATCTCCAGGATATCACTGACTCTGATGGCACCAGGGCGCGACAGCAGCGTGGTGTTGATGTACTTCATGGCAGCATCAACACCAATAGCTTCATTCTGCTCGTGCAGGCTCTTCCCTGGCACTGCGTAGCGCGTCTCAATGATGTGCCGGATTTCGGACAAAGTCAGCGTGTTCCCCTCGATGGCCACTGTATGGTAAATATGGTGGTAATACGTCTCCTCCAGGATCCGACGAAGAGCAGAGTTGCCTTTTGGGATGGCCATAAGACGTTGCACTTTGGCATCGATGATACCAAAGTGACGCTGGTCAATTTCCTCCACTAGGGGGAGCGTGCGATCACGGCTCACCAGAGCCCTCTGGTCACAGGGTGAAATGGCGAGTGCTTTGCTGTACAGGTGGTCGGCCTGGACCACGTCCTTCTCCTCCTCGAGGATGGTGCCTAGCTCAGTGAGGGCATCCACAAAGTCTGGGTTCATGTTGAGTGCGTGCACAAGAATTTTGTGTGCCTTCTCCCTTTTCCCCTGCATCTTCATCTCCAGGGCCTGCTGAAGAGCTGCCTTTGCCTCCAATTGTGACTCTGTAAAGAGAAATTCATGATATTTCTTTAAAGATAACAAAGTGGTTGTGCATTTCTACCACAAGAGAGACTAGACTGTCTTGGACAACAAAATCCAAAATTCTTTTGGTCTGGAAATTAGTAAGGGGCCTAGGTAGTGTCATTTTGTCACAAGGTACACCACCATGTAGGATTTAGTGGCATCTAGTGATGTTGTAGATTGCAAATGACTCAGTACACATCTGCTCACCCTTCCCTTCCCAAGCATGCACTAGAAACTACGGTGGCTGTCAGGTACGATATCTACCTGCAGAGGAGTGACAGAGCAAGCATGGACACGTTTTTTTGGTTTTTCATAATGACTGACTGGCTAATTAACATTTCAGTCATGTTAGGTTGGGTTTCAAATAAATTTGTGATATAAAACTAAACTATAAGAATGCTATTGTCAAACATTTTTTAAATCTTTTATGGTTTTCTTTTGAAAACTAAAAGCCTGCTAAGCGGACGGATGGCCCACTTGGCTCTAGACCAAACCAATTACATAAGCAAGATGTTCTGCTTCCATACTTCTCTATTTGGCTGCTTATGGAGCAGGTTAATTGCAACAAGCATGATGCAAAAATCTTCCCAGAGAACAAAAATCTCAAAAACAAACAAACAAATGAAACAAACAAACAAAAAACCCTTTACTAATTCAGTACTGCCAGTTACAAATTACAGTTGGTTCATTAGAATTTCAGTTAGAAAACTTACTCCTTATTTCTGTTATTACTTCTTATTACTGCCACATCCACAAATACTAAATGGAATAAACCATTATAATATCCAACAGGGGGATATTCTATCCAAAAAAAAAACAAAAAAACCAAACAAACAAAACAAACTGATGGGGATGCATGCTGAGGGGATAGGGTTGGGGTGTTAACTGCAACAGCAATATTAGTAGTTATCAGGGCTAAGCATGTAACAATTCACTTCAAGTTACTGAGATCACGACTCAATTTTTCCATGCTTTTTTTACTTACCAAAAAATGCAACGTTTATTTTACTATTATTCTTTATTAACTTAAATTTAGCAAATATCTAATTTATTATTAAGCTAATTAAATTTTATTTAATAATAAACTAATAACGTAAAATAAAAACATTCCTTTTGTTAAAAATGTAAAAAAAAAAAAAAAAAAAAAAACCCTTTTCTTAAAAAATAAAATAAGCTTACGTATACAACAACTAGTCCTATTTGTTTCTCTATTCTTTAACTTTTGGCAGTCTAAAGAACAATCACAGCTCAGAAAAACTAAGACAGGAATTGCAGTTCATTTTTATTTCCACTGACTTGAAATCACCTTAAATTTATATTGTGATTTATCGGTATATTGTTACATGTCTAATCGGGGCCAAACATGTATATTAATGTTTAACAAATTACTAAATTAAAAGAAAAAGCCAAGCCAAGACGATCAGTTTCTTAAAATGGCTCCTACATTCTTCACCTTCCTTCTACTGTTGTCTGCCTCTTTTAAAAATGTAAAACGTGAAATGCGCATTCTAGATCCAGCTTTTGGTTTGTCCGTTCTGGGCCACTGTAGCATAGCAACATGGGGGCTCCCTGGAAGTGGACCCACTCCCTGTGCAGATATGAAGTGCTCATTCTGAGCATACGAAAACACAATTCAGTTACAGGTGATTCTACAGTAATAAAAACAGCATTATGAATACCAAGTTCCATTTCAGTTAACAGATCCCACAAAATCTTATGCAGTGCACCTTTAAGTGACGGATAGATGTAAAGATTACTGTTGATAATTTCGCAAAATTAAAATACTGCAACAGACAAATGCAAAACCCTACAGTTCAAACCTGTGCTTCCTTCAAGCAACTAATAAATAAATAAAGAACATGCTCTTGGATGTAATAATTGTCTTTCTGATTGGTCAGATTTATCCACCGGAAACTTGGCATCAAGTCTTGGAATACCAGTTTTTTTTCTTCTCACATACACACAATTCATTTCACACAGGACTTTATACAATGCTTGAATCAAATGATATTTATTACAGTTACAAGGAAAACCAAACTCTTATGTCTCCACCTTACCTTTACTGGGCTTGGGCTTTTGAGGTAGGAGCTCGAGCGCCGTGTAGGGTACAGTGAGGCTGGTTGAGTACCCCACAGTATGATGGGTCTTGCCCCATAGCTGGCAGCGCAAGAGGGAGAAGCCGTTTAGTTTGGTGCAGCAATTCTCCTCCACACCAACCAGAGGCAGCAGAACCACCAACACCGAGCCCAACAAGACGAAGAGAATTGGCCCCCAGCCCCATAGCAGAGGACTTGCGCTGACATGACGCAACACCGTTATTGCTGCCATCATTCTGGGTGTCCTGCTTTTCCAAGCCATGTATCCAGCATTCTGTGAAGGAAAGCAGAGCCTGCTGTTTTATCATGTGCACCTTATGGGTAATGTTCATTAACACCTGACTGAGTCACTTGACTTGAATTCATCAACCTAATACCAGTCAGACCCCAGTACCAATCTTGGTCAAGATGATACTGAAATGCTTGTTATTTTACCTGATTTGACAGTTTCTGATTCTATCCATTGGCAAATTTTATGCTATCAAGACCTAATTTTGACAGACATGCCACAGATCTTCCTTGTGAACTTGTATTACAACATCACCTTCACACTTCTGATGATTCTCATATCTTGTAAACAGAAACATTGCTTAGTGTCGGCTCAGTTGTTAAAAGGGGCAGAAATTAAAACAAAAATCATTACCCAGAAACAAATTTATGGTTAGTTTTGGCAGAAAATTTAATATAAATAAAATCAAACTTTACTTGCATAAGTCATATGGGTTCATCAACTAGGTGAGTGTGGTTTGGATACAGACCCAGCAAAGTTATTTCAGTGAGACTAAACAAACTACTGGGTGGCACGGTGACTAAGTGGTTAGCACTGTTACCTCATAGCAAAGACGGTCCTGGGTTCGAACCCCGGGGTCAACACGGGCACCTTTCTGTGTGTAGTTTGCATGTTCTCCCCATGTCCATTTGGGTTTCCCTCAGTACTCTGATTTCCTCCCACAGTCCAAAGACATGCACAGAGGGGATTAGGCTAATTGGTTACTCTAAACTGCCCACAGGTGTGAATGTTTGTGAATGGTTATCTGTCTCTGTGCGCCGGTGGATTGGTGACCTGCTCAGAGTATTACCCGCCTTTTGCCTGAAGTCAGCTGGGATTGGCTCCAGCTTCACCCCGTGACCCTGAATAGGACTAAGTGGCAGAAGATGAATAAAATAAAGAAAATACTGTAGTAAACCCTGATCAAGATCCACTATATTCCCAAAGGTTTGTGGACACCTGACCATCAAACCAATATATACTAGTTCAATATCCCATTCCAGATTTATTTCCTCTTTGCGGTTATAATAACCTCCACTCTTCTGGGAAGGCTTTCCACTAGATTTTGGAGCGTGGCTGTGGGGGGTTATATTCATTTAGTCAGAAGAATTTAGTGAGGTCAGACACTGATGGTGGAGGATCAGGTCTGGGGTTCAATTGGTGTTCCAGCTCACCCAAAAGGTGCACAGTGGGGTTGAGGTCAGGACTCTGTGGAGGACTCGAAAGTTCTTCTGTGCCAACACTGACAAACTGTCACTGCCATGTTGGAACAGCTATGGGCTTCTTCCAGTGACCGGAAGAGGTGGTTGCAGTAAATTAAATTACAATGCTGACGGCATTGAACTGTTGTTGACACGGGTGGCTCTGCTACAATGACTCTGGACTTAAATTACCACAAACTGTCTTGCACTCAAATCTTCCTCAGTAATCAGTAGCACAGAGTTTACATATAAACTGCAGTGAATCTGCTGCTACACAACTGGAATTTTGGACCATATAACACATGGTTATAAATGTGTTTTAATTGTATTGGCACTATCCAGTGTCTCCCAAGTGAGGATGGGTTCCATTTTGAGTCTGGTTCCTCGCAATGTTTCTTCTTCTTGTTGTTTCAGGGAGTTTTTCCTCATCGCCACAGACTTGCTCATTAGGTATAGATTCATATACTGTGAAGCTGCTTCATGACCATGTCCATTGTTAAGAGTGCTATACAAATAAAACTGAATTGAATTAACGCTAGTGTCCAAAGACATGCTCAACAATTTTACGCTTCCAAATGTAAAGTAATATATGGATGTAACGATCAGGTGTCCACACACTTGTGGTTAAACAGTGTATAGAGCGGGGGGAATTAACTTACAGTAATTCAGCTATTTTAGAGTGTTTTTAAATCTCGGTTTCTGTACCAGATCTTCTGTTGTAGCTTGCTGCTTCTAATCACATGCAGTATGTGTACGATTTGGCTGAAGCCAGCTGTTCAGGAAAGGAAAGTGTTTTCTGATTTTCATAGACCTCTTTCTGGTCTGAAGAGGGAAATAAAAGAGTCAGTAAAGGAAACGAAATGTTTAAAGAGACCAGGCAGAGAAGAATGTGTATAGATACACCATGTCCATTGCTATACTACATGGCTCTAGTCAAAAGTGGTAGCATGAAACTGCAGTGAGAAACCAACCATTACCACTTCAAAATGTCCTTTTTTGTAGCCATGGGCCTATTAATTCAGTTCAATTCATTTTATTTGTATAGTGCTTTTAACAACCAGCATAAAGCAGCTTCACAGTATATAAAGTCCAGTTAAAAGTTTATTAATCTGTAAACATATCTATTTATATCCATCCATCCAATCCCTAAGGAGCAAGCCTGTGGTGATGCAAAACTCCCTGAGATGACAAGAGGAAGAAACCTTGAGAGGAACCAGACTCAAAAGGGAACCCATCCTCATTTGGGTGACACCGGATAGTACCATTATGACTAACCCACATCTACATCCCATGTGTTATATGGTTGAAAAGTCCAGTTGTGTAGCACCAGTTTCACTGTAGTTTTAAACATAATTTCTGTTCTGTTTCAGCTGATTACTGATGGAGAGTTGAGTGCAAGACAGCTTGTGGTCATTTAAGTCCTGAGTCACTGTAGCAGACACGCTCATGTCAGCAGCAGTCTGATGCCAGGCTTCAAGGTTCCTGGGCGTATGTTGAGTTAGTTCATACGGGGCCTATCCTCAACAGGGGCGATTATTTCTACTGGTTACGCATTAAAAGCTAACTCAGGTTGCCAATTCAGTCATGCTACTATGCCGACAGATCTTCATGGAATTAAAAATCAGAGGTAGCGCCACAAATGAATACTGTTTAACTGTTTAATATCCTGCGGTACAGTGCTTAAGAAAGTGTTACAACATTGATGTTATGTTGTTATTATAGAAATGAATCAGTAGTCTTGTTATGCACACTATTCTCCAGAATGTAAAAATACAAACACGGACACAAAAAAAAACACGATGTCAACATGCAAATATATGCGCGCGCGCACACACACAATTTGGATTTCATTTCATGAACCCACCAAAACAGATATAGTGGTTACAGACAGTGTATTTATGTGAGTCAGCTGAAGAGACTGTCTGTCTGATGCAACACATTTAGCTACTGTATAACGACAGCAGGGGAGATAAATAGTATAATTATAACACCCATATAAGATCAAATAAGATCATTAATTAAGCAATTAGCCATTTCACAAGGTATGTGTATATTCTACACCAGTTCAAGAAGTTCAACCTGCCACAGGATCTCCTGATCCAATTCTATTCTGCAGTTTTCCAGTCTGTCTTCTCCACTTCCAGCACTGTCTGGTGTGCAACAGCCACCAAACAGGACAGGGACAGACTACAAAAGACAATCAGGACTGCAGAAAAAAAAAATCATTGGGGCTGACCTGCCCTCCCATTCAGGACTTAAATTTGTCCAGGGTCAAGAACCAGGCAGGCAACATCACTGCAGACCTGTCACACCCTGGAAATAACCTGTTTCAGCTACTCCCACCTGGCGGGTGCTACACAGCACTGCGCACCAAAACTACCAGACACATGAACAGCTTCTTTCCACAGGCCATCACTTTGATGAATACCCAAAAACTTTAATAGCATTGTGTGCTGGTTGTATATACGTTTATGTTTATATATA
>JAQLOM010000014.1:2383652-2395509 GCA_030068315.1 Chrysichthys thysi | reverse complement strand
ACGGCTGTATCGCGGTTTCACCTTATGCGGGGGGTCGGCGGAACGTAACCCCCGCGATAGGCGGGGGATCACTGTACTCTGTTGTTTCTACGCTCCGTGCTCATACTTCCCCATTTTATTTCACATTGTTTTTTCTCAGTCCTTTTCTTTCCGTGGTTCCATGTCGTTCCTTTTGCTCCCAGGGTTTCCCCAGGATTGTTTTGGACTTCTTTTGTTTTCCGTGGTTTTGTGTTTTCATGATTTTTCTCTTGCTCGTTTCCTGCTTCCCCTGTCCCATGGATATTACTGGGCATGCCCCAGTGTCCATGCATGAACCAGCCTGCTGTAGCGCTAGGGCTAAGAAGGGTAGCGAAACCGCGATAGAGCAGCCTAGCGTGCGGGAAGGGAAAAAGGTACCTTGAACTGAAGGGGTAGCAGGCCACGCTTAAGGTAATAGACCCAGGTGAAGAGCGGGAATACTGGGATGGTAATCTGTAGGAGTGGAGAGAGTCAAGCAGGAGGCGAAGGCGTGGAGAGAACGCGGGGAATCCATGGGCACGCAGGGTAATACATGTCGGTGCAACAGCGCCACGGACCGTGACAATATCTCATTTCACAACGTATATATCTGCGGCTTATAGTCTGGTGCGGCTAATATATATTTAAAAACTTTTCTTTTCAAATTTAGTGGGTGTGGCATATATTCCAATGCGCTCTACAGTCCGGAAATTACGGTACTTTGATATTTGTTTATTGTAACACAGATACCATATACTACATGGAATTATATGTTACATAATATTAGCAATGTATTTCAGCAGTTTGACACATCAGTAAAGAATACGATTGCATTTAGAGCTGTTTATTATCGAGGACCATTGCAATATGAACCTCATTCAGGCAAGTACAAAAATATTCCATTGTATTACATTGTTTTTCCACTTTTTGAGAAAAGGACAGCCATGCCTGTCCACACTGATATATTTTAAAGCAAAAGAACATCATGAATCAACATCACACAACGTATTGTCATCATTAGTATTATGTTACATTCATTCCAAATACATTCAGGTTCACTGGGGTTCTGAGGCTCCGTCAAGAATATAGAAGTGACATGGTGGCCCTTTCAGACGCAGCCTACAAATAAAGTATTAAAGCCTTACACAATTGTGTGTTTACTGGAATCAATACTTGGTTTACAGCCAGGTGCGTGACTTGAGCAAGGCTTAAATGTAAGGTTTCATGTAGTCCATCTGATATTTTCATCCTTAAAATGGTGAGCAAATTCTAAATAAAATGTTCAGTTTCTCTTTAGTACTGTTTTGCGTTACTGTGGCCAGCTAATATAAATGCAAGAAACAAAAGCAGATCTCTGCATGGAATGATGTACTGGCCCTTCATGGATAACACTGCACTCTTGTGCTAAAGGTTTAAAGGTAAATAATGAGGAAAGCCCAAAAGGCAGGGCAATTTCCCAACATAAAGCTCACACACACTTCAGTGCTCAGGAATTTTAAATGAAGTTTAAAAGTAGGACTTAGGGCTGTAAGGTCTGAGTACCATTCTAGAAAGCTCCATTGAGCCATGTTGTTGGAGAAGTTGCACAAGAATTCAGCAGCAGTAGATTGTTGCAGCAGAAATCTAGCAAAAGATGTGCATTCAAAGAGTTTAAATGCACAACACTTAGCTTTTCTTAAACATATAAAGCCCTAAAGCTCCAGGAAAATGCACAACTTCTTAAACTTGCTGCAACCGAGTAAAAGAATAGGCCTCATTTATCAATCTTTTATTAAAATCGTATGAAAATGTTTTCATACGCCAAACCAAAAAAAAAACAACAAAAAAAAAATCCCACCAGATTTACAAAAGTTTCAGTAGATTTTTTTTCTCCCATTTTCCAGGAGATTTTCTTCACACTCTTGCGCATGTTAATAAATGTCAATTGATTGATTTCCATGTACAGTCTCAGTTCAGCTGCTTGACATTTAGTGCTGCCTACAAAACTCCACAAAAGGCAAAGCTCACAGAGCTTAAGATGACAAAATGACCACTAAACAGTGAAGTTGTGCCTCCTAAACAGAGCGTGTACTAAATCTCCCATTAATACAGCGCAGCCCATGCAGCACACGAGCTACCGTGTACAGTATGCACACCAATTCTTCTTCCTTTTATAGGGTATTATTACTTTTGTCGTAAATTAATGGCTTGTCTTACTTCATTTTTGTTAATTTTATTTATTTATTTTTTGAATTGGTTTTGGAGTTCTTCCTTTCAGGTCATTAACATAAAGGGGTTTGAACATGACGTATAAAATGAGTTTCACAAAATGTTAATTAAATCCGTGTGCAATTGAAAAATAATCATTAATATGACTTTTTAAACGTGTCGAAATATAAATCTGTAATAGCTCAACAGCGATTATATGATTTGAAGCCGGTCAAACAAGGTTCACAATTTTGAGTCTGCTTACATGTAAATTTATGCAAGCTCAGGAAAATCGGACTGGAGAAATTAGTTTGTATTCAGCTTGTTAAACGAGGCCTATAGTTTCAAAGGCACACTCTTTCATTGTAACAGTAAAAGAATGAAAGGTTTGTTAATGTTAGGTACACATCAGGTACCATCACGTAGTGTAATGTAAACACAAATCAGTGAGGTGAGGTGAAAAATCGGTGGTTAATCATAATCATAAGTCGTGCAGGAGTTAATGAGTAACTGTTTGAATATCAAAGTTTGTAGTTTTCCAAAGGTCTGAACAAGACAGCGTTAGCACATAAACAGTTCCTTGAGCCACTTTCTTTGCATTTGGACTTTCATTTCCACAGTTAAAACAGTTGTTTTGAAAAGTAGATCTGTTAACTGATGTAATAGCAACAGCCTCTTCTTTCCAACTCCGACAGTTACTTTTCACATTGTTGTTCAAAATCTTGCAAAGAGCTTCGTGAAAGAGACAGAGAGAGACAGCATGTGTGTGTGAGAGAGAGAGGGTGAGAGATAGAGCATATGTGCGTGTGTGTGTCAGAGAGAGAGAGAGAATCTATAAACAGAAAGTAGGGAGGAAATTGAGTCCTCAGGAACCAGCAGCCTCTGCCGTATCTGTATACATGATTATTATTCTACACATTTAACTCATCGCTTTTTATCATAAACACAATAAAACAGTGTTAATATACAGTAATGCAGTAATGGTAACTGTGTAGCTACAGTAGGGTCCAAACTGCTGAGTTTTTGACCTAGAAATGTTTTTGAATGTTATTCTAAGACCAGATTCTCGAACCAGTGTTCTTTCTTCAAATCAGTTTTGTGACCATGAACAAGTGAGACAGAGAAAGACTCACTGAATAAGATTACTGTGACCACAGGAACCTAAATATAAATGAGATGATATCATATCCCACTTTGTCGACTTTTGCATGATGCATAGTGCAGCCACGGATATATTATTAGCCTGTATTACCTTATGCAGATTCTCAAAATGAAGAGACTTTTTCACACATTCCTTCCAAATCATTGACTAAAGGCAATGTAATAAGGACTGACATATTATGTACTGAAATAAGATATTGGCTCAGGTTATGTACAATTATTTTGCGTCCTCAAAAAATAAATTGTGACCTCAATACCGTATCTTAATTTGTGGCCACAGCTTCACAAGGTCACTTCAGCAGCTCTGGAGAATTGTGCTAAAAATTTGTTTGGTAAATTAAATATATTAAATATGTTAATGGTCAGTTGTAGGTTTAGGATAATGATAATGATATCTGTCAAAACTGTTTCCTATAAATTAGCATTTTGTTTCGGTTCCCAGTGTTGACATTAAAGGCTAAAAAGGTTTGTTTTGAGGAAAAAACCCTGTCCTTTTCAGATTGCGTGATTTTTCATACCCGAGCTTTAATGGGAATGCTTTAACTACACAAATATCATGCCATGAGCTGACAACTTGGTGGAGACATGTTTGGGTATTGAATGAGTAACTATTTGTCCTTACTTTAGAAGAACACAAAACACAATGTGAGAAGGTAAAGGTTTTTGGTTGTTGCTGCTTTGTCTCCAGGTACTCGTGTACAGCCAGTTTCTTAATTTTTATAGAATTATATGTAATTTTTAATTTTTAAATAGTTTAATAGGTCTTGTTTCAGCCTTTGCACAATGCAACTGGATTATATGCAAATAGAACTGCTGTTTTGTTTGTTTATGCCTTCATTCATTTTGCAAACTGGCGATTTGTGGCAATACAATTTTCCTTAGAAAAATGTTCAGCACAAAAGCTTTATATTTCTGTTATATTCTTTATATTGTCTGCTCCGCTATGTTCCTCTTTGAATAAGTATTTTTGTATTGTTTTGCAGAATTGGAGCTAAAATAGGAAGAAAACATAAAACTCTCAGGTTATGACATCAGGCTAATCCAAATATCAGCTGCACAATTCATAGTATCACCTACTGCCATCATGTTGGTCTGGCCAGCAAACTGTAATCAATACAGCAGTTCCCAATGACCTCCAAGTATAGTACCACACAAACACACACACACACACACACACACACACACACACCAGAGACAACACATAAAAAAGTGCTTCACCCACTATAGCCCTCATAGTAAATTGCGTATAGTCACCAGATTGTCTTGCTTTATCATCAGCATGCCAAAAGACTTTTAGGAAATTTTCATCCTTCTGTATCTGCTTAACTCAAAGTGCTGGCTAGTGTTTGTAGTGTTCCTCTTTCTTAAAGGTCTTTTTTTGGTTGAGGCCCAAAAATTAAGGAAACCGTTTTTTTTTTTTCATTAGGAAGAGATAAAAAAAGAAAGAAAGAAAAAAAAAGCAATCTACCAACCCAAAAATACTACAGAATCAGAAATGACCAGATGTGGAAAGAGCGTGAGGTCGTATCATCTCGGTCTATAATCATCTGGAACCCCTGCAAGGTTCCTCAGTTTGAGCGCAACATGAACACTGTGTATGAGGCCGTCAATCTTTTCCCGCATCTCTGGCGTGTATGGGTCATACTCGAGCTTTCTCAAGCCCGAGCGTTTGAAGTTGCCGTCTTTTTGTCCCACGACACACAGCAGCCTATCCTCTGAAACATCAAGACCCAGGAAGAGAACCATGCGCTTTAGGTGGTGGAAAAGGTCACGCTTCAGCTCCTCAAAGTGCACCAGGTGCACGTTTTTACCATACTGGAGCCAGTCGAGTGTGTGTGAAGCCCACCATGGTGCGTAGTTCTTTACAAACTCAGGCCATTCTGAAACACAGTGAGAGAGCATGGAGAAATTGAGGGAGAATTTGAGAAAAGGGTAAAGGAAAGAACTGGACTATTCGCTAGAAAAACAGTAAGAACACTGTAATAAACATATTATAATAAAAATAAATTGAAAATGATAATACCTACTAATGGGCAAAAGTGTGTTTTGCAGTTTGGAAACAATGAGATTAAGATGAACCAAAATTGATACTGGGGAGTTTTATAGTGCAGTAGGTAGCACTGATGCTTTACAGGCGTTGAACCCTTTTAGAACCCTGGGCTCTTCACTTCCAGACAAATTAAAGTTTAACTATATTCAAGATATTTTCACTTGCTAAGATGTCTATTTTTTGCAGTGAGGACCGGCAAAAAAGTGTGAGGAGTGAGATGCACTATATGGTCAAAAGTTTGTGGACACCCATATATGTACCTTGCACAAACCTTTGCTGCAAAGTTGGAAGCACACAATTATACAGAATGTCTTTGTTTGCTGTAGCTTCGTGAAACGCGTTCACTGGAACTCAGAGGCCCAAACCTGTTCCAGCATGGCAATGCCTTTGTGAAAATTGAGGTCCATGAAGCCATGGTGTACCAAGGATTGAGTGGAAGAATTTGAGTGTCCTGCACAGAAACCGGCCCCCCAACCCCACTGAACTCCTTTGGGATGAAATAAAATACAGAAGGCACCCCAGAACTCCTCGCCCAACATCAGTGCTCTTGTAGTGAAAAGCCTTCCTAATAGAATGGGGACTGTTATAGCAGCACAGGAGGAACCAAATCCATACTAATACCAATTGTTTTGGAATTGGAAGTTCAACAAGCTCATCTGGTTGTGATGGTCAGGTGTCCATGTACTTCTGGCCATAAGAATACTGGACAAAGAAATTTCACATTCAATAACATGAACATGTAATATTCCTGTTCATTTATCCTTAACTTAGGCTACTAGGTCATTTATATTTTAGGGATAAGAACCAAATAAATTTGTTAGATATTAATTATAATAACCATCCAAGGAGTGGGATTATTAAAACAGTCTCACACTCATCTCTAGCTGAATACATTTTACGAACTGCAGCAATGGAGCTGAGTAGTTGAGGAACTTTTCAAAGCCAGAATACACACACCACTCTGACAATGCTCCCATTAACACATCTGTTTTTCCCAGTGTTTCTCAGGATTTCATAGCACCTAGGAGTTGTTAAAAAAACACAGAAACAAACAAAAAAAAGAGGCCGCAACCACTTCAGTTTTAAAACACGATACAGATAGAGGCATTGTGTTCCAGCCCTACCCCGCCCTAAGTGATAATGAATGTGTGAATGTGTGTGTGTGTCCTGTGATGAACTGGTATGCAAAAAGCAGTGAATGAAGATGAGTGAATTAATTAACCAATTAATGAATGAGCTACAATAAAAAATAAACCAAGAAATAAAAAAGGAAACCAACAATAACAACTGAAGAGCCATGCAAATCTCTCGACGACTGGATCCTAAATGGATTTTAGACGATTGGCTCATCCAAACTCGCACTCTTTCCTCGTGCAGCAACATGCTGCCGGATGACACTGCCTAACGTGTCATTCAATATTTCACACCGTTATACAGTGACGCTTTTCTTCACACATTTTTCTTGAGGCAAGATATTAATTTCATCAAATGTAGCAATAACTGTCTGATACAGCATGTATTAAATACAGTCTACACGACTGAGATAAACATTGAAACAGTGGGAGAAATTAAATATGCTTAATACATTCAGAGAAAATTTACTTATTATTTAATAAATTATCAAAATTACACAAAATGTGGTTAACCAGCATCAGCTCCAGCCACAGACCTCTCCGTCTCAGCCCAAGTCACAGACCTCTCTGTCTCAGCTACAGAGTCTTCAGCCTCAGAATTCTCTGTCTCCGCCACAGAGTCCTCAGCCTCAAAATTCTGTGACTCCATCACAGACTCGTCCGCAGCTCAAGCCACAGAGTCGTCCGCGACCGCCAGAGTCATCCGCAACTGCCACAGAGTCATCAGCCTATGCCAAGGCCACTGCCCCATTGGTCACTGCAGAGACACCCGCCATCGCAGGGACGCCAGCCTTAGCCACAGTGTCACCCGCCGTTGCAACACGGCCAGCCTCAGACACAGCCTCGCCCACCATCACAATGCGGCCAGCCTCAGTCACAGCCTTGCCCGCTGTCACCAAGATGCCAGCCTCAGCCACAGCCTCGTCTGCCCCTGCAGCAATGTCAGCCTCAGCTTCAGTATCCTCTGTTATCTTAACACTGCTATTAGTAACCTCAGTTTTGTATATCACAGCAACGCTTAGAAACTCAGTAAAAGCCAAGATCACACACCCAGCCACGGAACTAGTCAAGATCACAGAACCAGCCACAGCACCCACCAAGATCACAAAATCCGCCAAGATAACCAAGCCAGCCACAGAACCCGCCAAGACCACGGCTACAGCAGAGATTACCACAGCTATGCCAGAGATCACCACAGCCAGAGCCAGGCCCACGCCAGGGCCCACAGTCATGCCACGGCTCACGCCAGAGACCACAGTCGTGTCAAGGCCCATGGTCCTTTCCAGGTCCTTGCCAAAATCTATGGTCGTGTCAGGGTCCGCGTCTGGGTCCATGGCCACGCCAGGGTCCATGCCAGGCTCCGGGTCCATGGCCACGCCAGGGTCCATGCCAGGCTCCGTGTCTAGGTCCACGGCCATGCCAGGCCCTACGCCAGGCCCCGCGCCCTGTGCCACAGCCATGCCAGGCTCCGCGTCTGGTGAAACAGCTGCACCTGGGTCAGCGTCCCGTGTCACAGCCTCGTCTGGGTCCATGTCACAGTCCACGCCCTGATGCACGTCAGACTAAACAACAGAGACTACGCCCCAAGTCACGGTCATGTACACGCTAGAGTTCAAGATCAAACCAAGCCTCGGACCACCACCAAATAGAGATCTCTATAATAGAGATCAGGTCCAGGTCCCACAAGTGGTTAACATAGCGAAGGGCGCTCCGAGAGTAGCGCCTTTGTGTGTGTGTGTGTTTGTCTTTACATTTCAATAAACATCATTTTATGTATAAACCTGATCCCTGCCTGCGAATGTGTTCGCCCATCATACACCCTCGTGACAGGGAGGTTTGCGGAGTGCTCAAAAAAAACCCACCTGTTTGGAACATTCCACAGGTACACAGGTTAATTGTTAGCAGGTGATAGTATCATAGCTGGGTATGCAAGGGACATCATCGTCCTCAAGCAAGGATAGAGCAAAGTTCACAAACATACAATTTCTCAACATTTCAGTTTCTCAACATACATTTGCAAGAAATTCAGGGATTTCACTGCCTACAATCCACTATATCATCATAAGATTAACAGCAAGGCCAAAAAGCAACGTTGAAAGCCGAGGACCTTCAAGCCCTCAATCAGCAGTGCCTTATAAACCAACTCAGCTGTAAAAGGATATTATTACATGGGCTCAGGGTGATCAAATGCAAAGCAAAAGCCATATATCCTCATCAAAACCATCAATTTATGTACTAGATCCCCACACATTTCCTCAAATAGAAGTAATCAAAACTCTTCTAAAAATAATTCATTCTTCCCTTAGCATTGGTTGTTTACCTAAATCCTTTAAACTGCCAGTTATCAAACCCTTGATTAAAGAAACTGACCTTGCCCCAGTTTTTGTAAACATACATGTTTTGCTGCCATCCAGACGTCTTTTTCAGGAACGTCCTTGATTATTCCAACAAGATAAAGCCAAGTCACATTCTGCCCATGTTACAACAGAGCTTCATATGGGGCGCCCTTTGTAAAACACAGTTTAACAGTTTTCTACATGTCAGATTTTCCAGCATTTAGCACTTTTCGTGCAATTTTCACACATTTAGAAATAAACGCAGATAAATGATTTAGATTTAACATTTAGATTTAGATTTAACATTTAGATTTAATATTTAACATTAAAGGAGTGTTTCACTTGCACGACGTTTTACTGTGCGTCATTATGACATAACATTTAGATTTAGCTTTAACGTTTAGATTTAGATTTAACATTTAGATTTAGCTTTAACATTTAGATTTAACATTTAACATTTAGATTTATATTTAACATGTCGATTCTCACCCAACATCCACCAAGAGGTAATATTCAATGCTATAACAGGAAGCTCCCTAAATGGGCCCCATCTCACTCACATGCAGAACGAATGAAATTTTATTTTGTGTTTTTACAAAGAAACAGAACTTGTCTGGAAGCCAGAAAACAAACAAACAAACAAACAATAAAAAAAAAACAAGAAGAAGATGAAGAGAAGAAGAGACACAACAAAACTTTTATGGAGATTATGTAATAATGAAATAATTATGGAAATAATCTAATAATGATATAATTAAGTAAGCAGCTAGACAGGAGTTGACGCTCAATTTGTATTTTTAACCATTCAACTAGCTTTATTTTTAGAATTTATCACTTTGCTCAAAGCTTGGTCTTACAAAAATATATATTGAGTACAAAAGACTCCACTTTACTAAAGATGCTCTGCTGTTGCCTACACAATAGCAATTGTTTTCTACTTTGGGTAGCTTAATCTAGCACTACACCATCTAGCATGGTTAGAATAATGCTAACATTTTCAGACAGCTACCCTATAGTTAGCTCAACATATTGATATTTCATAAAAAGTCTCAAAGTGGGGACAAAAATGCCAAGAGGGACCCTTGGGTTTCCCTGCCTGGGGCCTGGACAGTCCCAGGAATCGCATCTGTACATTTGGTCTCACCTTTTCCTTTCCAGTGGGCCTGAGAAGCAAACCCAATATGGCCACCATATTTGCGGTTGAATTCAGCCATGAGGGCCTTGTACGGGTTGCGAATCATGAGGATGCCGGAGTCGAAGGTCTCGATTTCTTTCCTGCCACTCTCATGCGTCTTTATGCATATTGTCCTGCCGCTTCTCCAGTGGTCCCTTTCTCCTTTAAAACCTGCAGAGTCAGACATTTTAGTGCTTATATTCTGTCTGTGTGAAAATTATGTGTTTGATTTTATAGGCCAGGCTTTTTGAGTGTTTATTTTTTATAAATTTTATTTCCACGATTGATTGATTGACTTATTGATTGTTTGTACATGAACCAAGTAAACTCTAAAGACAAACAGACCAAATGTGTTGTAGTTTAACCACAATACTGTATGTACCATCAGGGTGACATGTCAACCCCACTCACCTTTGTTGTACAAAGAACCATCAAAGTAGTAACTTCCTGTATAATATCCAGTGGCCAACTCGATGAGGTGGCGGGCCCAAGTATTTCCAGCACCAGGGAAGCTTGCTAAAGCTGTCAACTTTTTCGAGCGCGTGGGCAGGAACCGCCGGTCCATGCATCGATTGTCTGGGGTGGGGGTGAAGATATAAACATTGTAAGTCAAAGGTTGCACAAGTCATGTGTATTTTACAAATTGTTTCATGCCATGACATGGCAAATATAATGTAGCTAACGGAATGTGAAGAAAGCTGTAACAAGCACAATCAAGGTTTATTACTTTCTGTTGTTTCTGTTGCACTGGTGTTTCAAAATACTTTTGCAGGAGAAACTGGAAGTAAAAGTGCTAAGCAAGGATTGTCCAAATACAAATTACAAGAAGGGACACAACTGTAAACTTTGTGTGCTTTGACTTGAAAAAATCTGTTTAGTGAGTGTGTTCTTGGGTGCATGTGTAATAGGTTTATGTTTATGATGAGATGCTGTGCAATAAAGTCCAACCATATTGGTTTCATAATAGTTTCGCTGAGTTTCTGATCCTGTACATAGTACAGTTTTCATTATTGTGACCAGCTGACACTGCTAATTAATCACCTTATTATATATTTAATTTTCTGGTACAGCTTTAATCAAGGTTACTTACATATTTGGCATTTGCTTCATTATTGCCCTTATTATTAGGACTCAACAGGGTATATACTATATGCAGATGAGTATGATAAACCATACCAATAAATATCACTTACAGTGTAGGACTGAGACAAAAATGACTGGAACAGTTGACCCAGTAATTCCACCTGGATAAGCTGAGGTATATACCTTAAAAATAACCTTTACCACTCTCTTAGTATTTACAGAGATCTCTGTATTCACTTTATAATCACATTGACTTAGCAAATGGACATACTCTTTGCCATGTTAAAGCCAACACAAGAACAAAAAATGTAATAGGATAAGGATGAATCTGCAAAGTCAGCATTTTGGGGACATTTAAAAGGAATTTAGTTGGTGCTGGAAATCATGTGAAAGCACTATAACGTCATTATCCAAAAAACAGGGAAGTGAAAGTGAGTCAAAACATGAAATAAACCTCTCTGAAAGCTACGTCAACATATGTCTTAATAACATTGAGTCACTAGGAGGATCTAAATCCTCTTCATCATCAAATTTATCCAGTCAGACCATATTCTCTATAGACACACTATACATATACATAGAAAAATGTTTTCATAGTGTGGTTTTGATCTCATGCAATTCTTGTAACTCCATGCTCGGTGTATGCCTCTGTCTCCAAGGTACAACCCCGATTCCAAAAAAGTTGGGACAAAGTACAAATTGTAAATAAAAATGGAATGCAATGATTTACAAATCT
>JAQLOM010000014.1:2370552-2383552 GCA_030068315.1 Chrysichthys thysi | reverse complement strand
CCAATCACTCTATCAGAGAAAAATCAGAGTTGTAGAAGTAACGGGAAACTCAAGAGAGCCATGATATTATGTTCTTTTCAAGTGAATGTAAACTTTTGACCACAACTGTATATACACAAGTACAGTGTTGTTCAGATTTGATCCTCTGTGGCGCTACAAAGTGTCCGATGTGAGTGAAAACTACGGATAGTGAGAAATAAGAGATGGCCCATAATAGAGTAAACAAGGTTAAAATATAACCACTAGCAACCATAGAACCAGGATATATGAAACACCAGGAAAGGCATCTTAAGGTTTGCAGTAAGAAGGACTTTCAAGTCTCACTTAATTTAAAAAGTGATTCTGTTAAGTGTTTCAAGAAGTAAAACCAAAAAACCTGCTTTCACAGCCATTTTTTTCTCCTCACATGCCAGCACGTGTTTTACATTGCATTTTACAGGAAGCAAAACAAGTGGCATGTGACAGATTTTTTTTTTTTTTTTAAAGGCTAAATTTAAGCTTTATACCAAGCTAGGCCAGAAACAAGGAGACTATAAGGCTAAGTGACATCAATATCTTTTATTTTTACAATGGAGTTTTTAAATGATGAGTGCTTTAGCAACGAAATAATATGAAATAATCTGCATCTGTACATGCCTAAAAATGCATATCCCATGACCACACGCAGACACTGGGCACACACGTGCCAGTATAAACAGGAAGCAGATTGTCGACTCTGCAGTATGTTGGTTCGTTGTAGATTGCTTGAGCAATAGCTTGCCTCCTGCACATGTAGTCAGATGTAGCATTATAAAATACAGAATTTAACTGCACAGCAGCTGCTTGGAAAGTCAACAAGATCCACAAACTTATAATTTGTTACGCATGCTGCATTCAACACTGTTAGTCAAGGTTGATGCAGTTTGCTTTCTTCTGGAAAAGTGTCCCATGGTAGAAGTGTGGTGAATCAGGGAAGGGTCATTTCTGACTGATAAGACCCAGTCAGGAAGCAAACGTTGGTTTCTGCATCATTGTCCACACTAAAAGCTTTTGAAACTAAACAGGGCCAGCAGCATTTTAAAAAAAACCCTCCGCTTCAGGAACTTGAAAACTCTGGCGTATGTACAGTGCAGCTGGTAAGTATTCACAGTGCTCCCCTTTTTCCACAATATCCCATGTTGCAGCCTTATTTCCAAATAGATTAAATTCATTACCTTGAAATTCTACACACAATCCTCCAAAACGGCAAAGTGAAACAAGTTTGTTTGAAACTTTGGCAAATTTATTAAAAATAAAAAAACAAAAATAAAACATTTACATAAGTATTTAAAAGTCCTTGAGTGGCCAAGCCAGAGTCCAGATTTGAACCTGATTGAACATCTCTGGAGAGATCTGAAAATAGCTGCGCTCTGACACTCCCCATCCAACCTGATGGAGCTTGAGAGGTTCTACAAAGAAGAATGGGGGGAACAGCCCAAAAACAGGTGTGCCAAGCTTACTCAAAAAGACCTGAGGCTGTAATTACTGCCAAAGGTGTTTCAACAAAGTACTCAGCACATGCTGTGAATTCTTATGTAAATGTTTTATTTCTGATGTTTTTTTTTGTTTTTTTTTAATAAATATGCAAAAGTTTCAAACAAACTTGTTTCACTTCGTCATTATGGGGTATAGTGTGTAGAATCTTGAGGTCAAAGAGGAATTTAATCTATTTGGGAGTAAGACTGTAACATAGGATACTGTGGAAAAAGTGGAGCGCTGTGAATAATTCCCAGATGCACTGTATACACATACTGTACATACAGTATATTAGATGACCCAAGATAACCAAGCCCCAACATCCCAGTCATCAGAAGATAAAAGTGGAAGGTTCCAGACAGGACTGGAAGGTATCCTGACACCACTAACATTTGAAATCCCTGTAGCCAGGCCAGACCGAAGAGGTTGCGAGTTTCTCTTCATTTGACTTCATCTTCCCGTGAGCATGCTGATGATTCCTGGCTTAAGTAACAAGTATCAAATCAAACGGCACGTTCCTGCCTGACGACTGGTGAACAGTTCTTGGAAGGAGACTTGGACTTAGGTCACCTTGAGAGAAAGGTAAAATATGGGAAGGCAGCAGTGCAAAATGGCTGAAAGGTGTATCAGAATGAGCTGTCACGTCAAATAAGGCACCGTGCAACTCTGCTGTCTGCTCTGAGCTGCAGCACCAGGTTCAAAGAGATGCAAATCTTGTGATCTTACACTGAAAATCTGGGTAGGTAATCCATCCGTATGCAGATTTTACATTTCACAACTCAGCTAACCCCATTTCAGTCTTGTGATCTTCTGCACAGACAACTCTTTCTCTTCCTCTTCTTTTGGCTGTGCGGCAGTGCTCCAGTCACCGTGGTTGCAGTGGCCCAGTTTTTATTAGTTTTACGATAGACCCTGCAGAGTGAAGTGCTGCACTTTCAGCGACACTGGTTTTCTTACACCGTGGCAATTTGCCACAGCCATCTGGGACAATTCCCCATGATGCCACCAGAGAGCTCCCTGTACCAAATTCTAAGAAGACATCCTCAGCTGTCACAGTCCCTTCCTGTTCAAGTACTAAATAAAGCCCATGGTCATGCTTGTTACCTTGTTTACATTCTCAGCCTATTCTGTATAATCTTGTTTAACTCTCTTTTGGATTACCCTTTGGATTCTGAAACTGTTTTTTATATTTCATAACAAATGTCTTTGTGCTTCCCCTGCCTGGCTTTCTGATTATTCTCTTTATTTATCTACTGGCTCTAACATCATTGTGATCTTTGTCTATAACCAAGGCCTGTTTTTTGTATATTGAAACTTTTTGTGTTTTGGAATATTTCAGTAGCGAATAGATCCTCAGAATATCTCCATAACGACCCATCATTGTTATCTAACTCTATAGTTTCATGTAATATTGTGGAGCATTTGCAAGCAAACACGTTCTTGTTGTCTCTTATGTAATAGGAGCAACAGTTATTTCCTCTCTCTTGTAGTTAATGAGACAAAAACAATGCAGCTCATGTGACTGAGAAACCACAAAATGCAAACTCCTCTGCACTGAAGACTCGCTACAGTGTCAGGAAATTTGATCTACAATCAGCTCCTGTTGTGTTCTGCAAGTTTCCTAAGCATGAAATGAGACATAAAACTGTCTTTCACAGATGTGCTTTAATGAACTAAATTATTGAAGTTGTGACAAGGGCCACAAGGAGGCAGAGTGGAGGCGGTGAATTCGGAGCCAGCGGTATTAGATATACAGTATTTTTAAAAATGTAACCACAGGAAGGAAGAATCTGTGGGGAGAAGGGCATGATCACAAATGAGCTTGCAGTCTGTAATTTAAGTGTGTGTATTATTCAAACTCCTGGATAATGAATGTATAAGGAGCATGAAGATCCAATGTCCAACATTTTTATCTACTCTGAATATGAGACTGCACGACCTTTCTTGTGCTTGTTGATAAACTTGACATTTCTGTGAGAGCATGAGGGAGATTTTTCACCTTGTTTTGCATGATCACATTATAGTGTTTCGTGAATTATCCTTAGATGTGGTATGACATGCCTGAGTCACAACACAAGATCGTGGTGTTAAAAGGGCCGCTTTTGGATATGATTTGTTTAATGTTAATAAAACGTTCAAATGTAAAGAAGCCTGATCCCAGGCCACGGTTTTAATTATACCTTTTTTTGTTGTTGTTGTTGTTGTTTTTCCCCAGGCAGAGCTATTAGTTATAAGCAATGAGTTTAGTCAAATCTTAAAGCTAACAGTGCAGCCATCCTGTTTTGTTTTGCTTTGTTTTTTTATCCGAGGTTAATTGTAGATGACATCCCACATATGGCTGGGGAGAGCTGTGGCACGAAGCTAAAGATTTACCGTTCAGAGCCATCTGTTCTTAACACTTAAAACTTATTGAGGATCATCGTAATGAGAAGAGACTCCCTGTTACTTTTTTTGGCTTCTGTTTGAGGTTCTGCAACTGTTGCACTCACGGAATTAGGCGCCAGTTTGGCTTAATTGGAAAACGAAGTTTAATGGGCGCGTTCCACGGAGTGCGTAGATGTCCTATAACAGAACAGGAGGTTAAATGCAACAAAAAAGTGCTGCTTTGATCAAATTAATTAGAGAATAGTAAAAGCTCTAGGTAAATCTGGATTTGGATCTGACCCTCTCTGTATGGAGCTTGCCAAATGCTTACCAAATACAAAGACCCCCTGTGATATGAAATTATATGCACATGCAGCAGTGGTGAACAGTTTCTTTTGTGAGATGTCAACATCAGGACGTGTGTTTTTGTGACGACGTGCATTTGTGATTTTATTATGGATCGATAGCAATGAAGCAATGAGTCAGGCAAGGTGCTTAGAGAGGTATTTGTGCTGTCACATTACTTGTAACCCTCCTCGGGCACAATCCACAAAAATGTCCAAGAAATTGTGTGCATTGTGCATCAGAATCACTGGATCACCTTCAAGGAACACCACTGATGGGCCACAGCGTATACTAGGATGTTTCTTTGACTCCATTCACAGACTTGCAGTTATTGGAAAATACTGTCATTAACCTTGGGGTGGTAACAATAATTGCACTGGTCTTTTAACAGAACACTCGCAAGTTTTTCATTCCTTAAGCAATAGGAGAGGAGCAGTAGAAGAAACATAAGCAGCAGAGTGTCATTATTTTATTTAGATACCTTTTAGTCCTTCAGCTGCCTACACACTGTAGTTTCCATAGTGATCTATAAGCTCTGTAGCCTATAATTATTTTTTTTATGCATAACTACAATGAGGTTCAATTTCAGCACTAACGTAGATGGATCTTATTATCTATGCACAGGCTTTGATTATTGAGTTAAAAAGGTACAATATGTATTTCACAATACCTAAAATTCCAAATTTCAGAAAAGGAATTGTTTGCATAAGAATAGCTCAAAACAGTTATTGTTATTGAAGCACCCAATGAAACAACAATACTTCATTTTAAGCTATCGCTAACGTAAAGACACATAATGATTATTAATTAACAGTTTGCACAAGAGCTACGAAAACAATATAGCTAGGTTTGACAGAGGTCACGGACAAACTAAACATGTATCTCCTCTAGTTTTTGCTGAGGATAACAAAAAGGTCCACTGACGTGTAATTTCATAACATGCTAATTTAATCCCTTATGTGATTGCATTGGTTACAACTATCACCATCATATTAAGATAAATTGGATTAAGAAGACTGCTCCACCCCTGGGACAGAGCCTAGAAACAGGCCCAGCTGTGCATAGCAATCTGGTACAAAATATCTAATAATTTAGCTACACACCATATACTATGCAGTTCAGTCATACATAATTTAATAAGATCATTTATCATTTAGAATTATAAAATAATTTATAGATAATAAAGATCCATCTCCCTGCTTTGCCTCAGATGTTGCTAGGCTGTTACTCTGCTCTACCTTGCACTTTGCTCCGCCTCACTATTATCTAATGATGGCTCTGCCTTCTTGGTCCACTGAGGACTTCACTCCATCTCCTTGCTCTGCTAACAACTTCACTCCTCCCCCTGTTTTGCAGTGTGCATCCGGACGATGTTCCCCACTAGCTTTGGAAACAGCATCACTCTCCCTTCTGGCCTTGCATTTGGCCATTGCTTGCCCTTCTCTGGCTCTGTGGAGGAATTCGCTCCCCCTTTTGGCTTTGTGAAGGATTGCACCTATCCTTATGCTGCACCCCCCTTGAGCTCCGCTTCCCCTTCTGGCTTTGTGGTGGCCATCACTGTGCTCTTTTACACTGTTATGGATTCGCACCACCCCTTGGAGAGTACTTTGCCTCATTACTGTGGTCATCACATCTCCTGCCAATTATGCTAGGGGAATTGCTCCTGGGGAATCCTACCAGTCTTCTGGCCTTATTATATCAGAGAACGCTTCACAACGTGGTCCAGGACCCCCAACTGACTGTTTCATGCACTCGGACTCATGTACATATAAACGGTACAGGTTTATAGATGTAGAGATGTTATTTTGGTAAATATATAATATTGGGCATGGGAGCTAGCAACATCACCCTGCAAAATGTGCTTCAGCTACAGAAATGTCAACAGAGCCCCATGGGGGCCGCCTGACACTCTACATGCTGCTTGATGGCACATACTCCTAGCCATATTGCTGTAGCATTCAAATTTACTGTAACTCACTGTAACTCCATAAGGCACTAAAATCCTGAAAAGCAGCCCCAGAACATTCTCTCTCCTCCACCAAGCTTTACTTCTGCCAAAATGCATTCTGTTAGGCAGCATTGTCTTTGACAGACTCATCCATCACTCCAGACGGTGAAGTATAATTAAACTTTCCAGAGAACAAATTTCCACTTCTGTAGTCCAGTAGTGGTGCGCTTTATACCAGTGTCCACTTTACACATCTCCATGCTTGACATGCACACTTAGGCTTGTGTTCAGCTGCTTGGCCATAGTAAACCATTTCATGAAGCACACTTCACATGCTGATGTTGCTTCCAGAGGTAGTTTGGAGCTCTGTAGCGATGTAACCGAGAACAGGATACGCCATTTTTACATGCTCAGCAACCCCACTCCACTTCATGGCTAAGCCGGACACTTTCTATTTCATAAACTTTGTACTTACAGTTGACCAGGGAAGATCTTACAGGTTAGAAATGTCACAGACTGACTCACCGCAAAAAGGTGGCTTCCCTACAGAATTGCCATGTTGCCATGTTTAAAGTTACTGAGCTCTTCTGTAAAACCCATCCTACTGCCTGTGTTTGCCTATGCAGACCGCTAACACCTGTTAGCAATGTGTGTGGTTGAAAGACTTTACTCCATTCCCTAGGAGGAGTGTCCACATATTTTGGGCCATATGGTATAGAAGTTATATAGTAAAAGAAAAAAATGAAATACATTTGCTATGAATAAAAATATATAAAAATTAAACACTTAAACACGGTCTTGAGTCCTTACAACGTGGTTAAGGAAAGTATGGGATGAGCAGCTGTCATGCCAAAAAAAAATAAACAATAAAAAATGTTCACTCCATTCTACACCTAGCTGGCAACATGTCTAAATTCCAGTCCTATACAGCCATGAATCCTCTCGTTGTTATCTTTGCCCATCAAGCTAGTGTCCAGCATGAGGCTGTGCTACTGCCAACCTTGTTCTGGCAATTAAGCTTGTTACAGAGGGGCTGGCACAAACACTGCTCTTTCCATTAAACACAGTGAAAAAGAGCCATGTTCAGTTTTCTCCCCAGACACTGAGAATGAGCGAGAGAACTGAGCAGCAATTACCCGGTCTGCGCTGGGTCATTACTGTGTAAAAGCAATTGACGAAAGATATGTGACCTTGCTGTCCACACAATTAACGGGCTCCTTAACCTTTTTCTTAAAATTACTCCAACCTCAAATTACACTCGTTAATTACCCTTCATTTTCGAGTTTATATATGCAAGTAATAAAACACGATATGGTGCACTGTTATAGGAAAACAATCAACAAAAGTGTGGTGCGACTCATCCTCACGCAAAGACAAGTTACTGATACCACCCCAAAGTTGATTATTTTATAATAACAGCACAATCTCAAGCATTTTATTCCTCTCATACCACCGCAATCTGCCAACTGTTTACATCAGTAGTTCCAAAACTTTTTCAGTATGAGACCCAAAAGAGAAATATGGTGTCACAGCGGGACCCAAACTTACAAAAATACAGTGTGTTCAGAAAGTATTCAGACCCCTTTCAATTTTTCACCATTTGTAATGTTGCAGCCTTACGCTAAAATCAAACAAATTCATTCATTTCTACTGAAAATGACCGTACACCAACGTTCCCCATCAAACCTGACAGAGCTGCGGAGGATTTGCACAGAAGAGTTGCAAAAAATCCCCAAATCCAGGTGTGAAAAACTTGTTGCATCATTCCCAAGAAGACTCCTGGCTGTATTCGCTCAAGAAAGGGCTTCTACTAAGTACTGAGCAAAGGGTCGGAATACTTACGTCCAAGTGATATTTCAGTTTTTCTTTTTTAATAAATTTGCAAAGAATTCTATAATTCCGTGTTTGTGCTGTCATTATGGGGCACTGAGTGTAGATTCATGAGGGGAAAAATTAATTTGATTGATTTTAGCATAAGACTGCAACATTATAAATGGTGAAAAATTGAAAGGGCTCTGAATAATTTCTGAATGCACTGTACATCAGGAATACGCATAACATCTACATTTACACCTACATTCAAATGGCGACCCAAAAAATAAACATTATTGACCCATTTTATGTCGCGACCCTTAGTTTGGGAAACATCAGTTTACATGTATACATGTTTTTAAATTCATTAAAAGGATGATATGTCCATATATGGCACTGTGAAATGTTGAAATATCGTGTGGTGTTCAGATACATTTGCGTGATGATGCCAGTAGTTCCTTGCACTGCAAAAAATGACATTATTGCAAATAACATAAATGGCAAATATAAGACCAGGGAGGCTATTACAAGCTTATATTTAGCAAATAATGTCTTTCCTAAAATAAACTCTTGATATAAACAAAATGATCAGAGAACAGAATGGGACCATTTCAGCCTGAATGAGTAAAAATATACCGGCATAGGCTTAATAATCTTACAGATGTCTAAAAACAATTGAATAAATGATAAACATTTGTTGAATTTGCCTATATTTTAGGATATTTTTCTTGCTGAGATTTGCTCATTTTTTGCAGTGTGAATGCAGGTATCCAAAAAAATAATAATAATTCTTACTAAAAAAAAAAAAAAAAAAAAAAAGTAAAAATTTTGTTCTCCCCACCCCCCCTCTTTTCCTACACATGTCCACAGATTCTATCTTTTAGGGATTTTACACAAAGGCAAGTCATAGGTTAGCAACGTAAGACAGGGATCGGAGCTTATTTATTTCATTCTTTAAATGTCAAGCCTGACTCAAACAATACACAGACATTTAAATGCTAAGGTTCGAAGTCAATGTTGTCAATGTTAGACCAAAATATTTTACAGATTCAAATGACAGAATGTTATAAATGATTTTTATACCCCATTTCAGCACCCCCAGCCGCCCCCCCCAACCCCAATTTCATATTTACACTTGTACACACACACACACACACACACACACACACACACACACACACACACACACACACACACACACACACCTGACATCAAATGTATCACAAAACATGAAAACGGACTATAGGTGTACATTACCAAAAAATAGAAACATATATCAGTTGTTTTAAAATCGATTAAAAAATATAGATTTGCTAAAACTCAATAGACTATAGATACATCAATACCTTTTGGGTCAATGGTATAATCATTGTAAGGGGCATAAGCAGAACAAGTGACACTGATCTATTAGTAATGAAATTCATAGATGTGTTGATGTATTGGTGTAGGGGTGATAAGATAGACTGACTGTACCTCTGCTTTCCTCAGGTTCCTTGCTGTTTCTTGCCTTCATCCAGGTGAGCCCGAACCTTCGGGTGGTTCGCATGTCCTTAGATGCCTTTCCGACAATGCCCAAGCCCTCAGCGGATATAGCAGTGCCCCCTTCAACTGATGCTAGGGGGCCATGTCCACCCCCGGAGCCCAAATCTCCTGAGAAGCCAGAGTGGAGAAAGACGAGACTGCCAGCTGTGAGGTAGAGGAGGATGAAGGAGAAGAAGCGAACAGGTTTGCGTCGGAAATAGCGCTGGATTTTCAGCAAGGGCCGTGCCATGGCCACTGGGCTCACGAACAGACATGAAAAAGTTCTACGAGCCGTTCTTCCTCTAAAAACAGCCACTAGAAAGGATTCTGCCACAGCTCCAAGGACTGATGCTGCTACAAGAGGACATTGAAGGCTTTAAACTGGCGATGTGCTAAAGAACAAAAAGTCAACTCCTGGACTTTTTCTCTGTCATTGTGTGGGTGTGTGTGGACGCCATGTTGTGAAAGACGAGACGAAAGGCGATAGCGCTTTCCCTGACGCTATCTTTCTTTCGAGGTCTCTTTCCCACCGAGCCAGCCGTCAATCAAGCCTGAGTCAGACGGAAAACTGAAGAAGAAAAAGAAAAAACAGAAAGAAGAAGAGAAAAAAGAGGATAAGTAAGCACATTCAAGTGCTCTGGAGTGCATTTGTTCAGTCACTTTGCCAAAGGCAGTTAATTCAGATTGCTTTTCACAGAGAGATATCTGATTTTCTCCTAGTCTGATCTTCTCCCAATCTTAAGGGTGAAAGAAAAGCCTAGACTTCTTTCAGGTCTACTTTCAGACTTTTAGGGCAACGTGAAACGTTAAGCAAACCTAGAGCAACCCACATGTCTGTTGTCTTCCAGATGATTACATTAACAAGGTGTATGTAAAGTTTTTCTGGTGAAACCTCTGAATAGTCCAAGGCTGCACTGTTCATGCAAAAGAGGCAGTGAGAGCAGAGGCATTTTAAGTGCTACGGTATTTATTAAATGGGACCAGCATCTCAAAATCTGCAAATATTCGCAAAATTTCTTATGAAAGTGAATTTCTTCTGATAACCCGCTTCCTTTTTTTCGTACTACACGTGCAATGTATGATCACGTGTTGATCATTTCAGAAAGCAATATTCACAAGTTACTTCTCGCAATTACAGACGTGATATTTGCTTGAGTAATAATAATAATAATAATAATAATAATAATAATAATAATATGTCCATGTTTAACATTTGACAGCAGAGGGGGAAAATGTTCTTCTTGTTTGCTATATCAGTTAACATTTTCTATCCCTGAATTTTTCTTTCTTTCTTTCTTTCTTTTGTTTTTTTTTTGGTTTAACCCAAAGTGCTTGTTTATAAAGGCAGTGGCCTCCTAGAGTCTATTGATAATACACCTTCTTGCTTCGATTCAAGAGATTCAGGCAACCTCGGAGGATGTGAACGCCACCCAGGAGATTCGCATACACTCAATAGGAAGCACAGAAAATCAACGTAAGCATGTGCATAACTCAATCCAACTGAATTCAACGAACTTTTCTTGTCTAAATGTGGATACACTTAGTGATAACTAATCTTAATATTGACTCAGTTATATACAGTGCTAACACTGCTAAATATTTTTACTTTGTACGATTGAAAAATGATGGAATCTTGTTTCCTATAATTAGAAAAACATTTTCAATAACTGATGAAACAACAATAACAACTACAAAATATTTTGGGCCATCAGATTTGGAACCGTAGTGCACTCTGTTCTCTCTCTCTTTTTTTTTGCTTTTTTTTTTTTTTTACAGCCGCCATATAGGTCAAAAACCATAACGGATATAGGACTTGTCCAGTGTTTGTTAGAGAAAGGATAGAAAAAAAGCGGTCTAAGCCTAAGGCTATTCACTTTATGTCACTTAATCACTTAGTACTCATTTTTAATTAAAAGATCTCATCAGTTTCCCATAATGAGATCGAATGTAAATGATTCACTTCCTCAGCTTTCAGTTAAACACAATCCCTCCATTCTGAATCATCCTTAAGTATGCTCATTGAAGTATTTTTTTCTTGGAGACAAGGGAATTGTTTAAACTCAGAAAATGTCTTTTTATTAAAACCTTTTGTTTAGAGCCTTTGTTAGCTCTTTATGAAATGTACAATTAACTGAGCACACCTTCAGAGGTCTAGTGAAACCCACGCCTCGACAGCTTACAGCAGTTTGCCAACGCAATATTAGGCAGGTGGTTCTTTTGGTGGCTGTATTTTTTTTCCCCAAAATGGATGGATCATTTTGAGAGGAGATGGAGAAATTTCATCCTTTGTTTTCTCCTCTCGAAGGCTGAAGTGGGTGTGGAGGTTGTAAAAATGCACACACACACACACACCACACACACACACACACACAGAGTGGCTCTTAGAAAGTGTGTTTAAAGCACTTAATCAGACTCCACTGCTACAAGGACAGAGGAATCCCCCCTTCCCCATTCTCTTTCTCTCCTCTCTTTCTGTTGAAGCATCTGAGGCCCTGATTTACTGACATGTTCATTTGTGTGTATAATCTGCTATACTGCAACACAGACGGCATGCCGAATTAATGTAGGTGATGTACAAGGTCTCAAGCAAATCTAAAACCTGCTACAGAACTTGCATATATAATGTATATGCATGTATAATAAGTGCATTAATTGCTGTCAGATGCACTGAAAAACTGGAAAAAAGAAAAAAAAAAGATATTCATGATAAAATCCAACTATAGAGGAGTATGTTCAGCTTACAAAACAAAATAATAAGTAAAGAAACTCTTTCTTGGGCTTTTGAATTGCTGTAAGCATCAGAAGCGAAGAGTTTTTAATTCAAGCCCCATTGTGAGGTCGTAATTTTAAGTAATTTCTCATTATGAGTTGCTAAGATCATTTTTTTAAAGCTTCTATTAAATACTATTAAATGTATGAAAGCAACAGGCTCATATATGATTGTAATACCTGCCTGTTGTGTTCATCTTGTATTAATTTGTAGAAAATATGGTCGTTCTAGCTGCAGGAAATCTCAATGCTGGTGCTAAATGAATCTGCTTGCATTGGCAGGTTTATTTTGCATGTGCATTTAGAAAGATCACAAGCTTGCATATTGATTAAGCAACTGCACAAAACAGGCACTGCATGCTGTGGACAGTAGTGACTTAGGGGTTAAGACGTTGTTGGACTCAGTGGCGGACCGTCAGGGCCTGCAAGGCCTAAAAAGATATCTGAATCACAAACTGATGTTAATTATATTTTGTCCATGAATACTTATTACATAATTCCAAATAGTCTCTCTCCTTCCTTTCAGAGCTTTTCCGATAGTTGTGCTGCTTCCAGACATGTATGTTTGCATTAAAGCATTTAACCAATCACATTTCAGCCATCATTTGTTGCCAGGCAGGGTCCTAGTCAAAGACGTCTGCCCGCAGGTCTTCACAATCCGTTCTGCAGACCCTCTAACACAAAATAAATGTCGATTAAACTGTTGCTTCAACCAATCAGATTTTGAGTTGGTGTCACTAGGGCCCT
>JAQLOM010000014.1:2298765-2313973 GCA_030068315.1 Chrysichthys thysi | reverse complement strand
CTGGCTCCCAGTGTTTTCTATTTTGTAGAAAACAGGTCCAAATGGCTCTTTGAGTGTTAAAGGTTGCCGACCCCTGCCTTAATCAAATCCAATGTTGAATAAAATCGAGTGGTGCCTAACCAATCAAGCAACTCATTAATGTGGGGCATCGGGTAGGCATCATATTTAGACACTGCACTGACCTTTCTAAAGTCCACACAGAACCGCACTGCCCCGTCGGTCTTGGGAACCAAAACCACCACGCTTCTCCAGTCACTGTGGGACTCCTCAATTATGCCCATCTCGAGCATGGCCTTGAGCTCCTCCCAGACTACGTTATTCTTGTGCTCAGGGAGGCGATACAGGCGCGTTCGCACTACTACACCCGGGGGGTCTCAATGTGGTGCTCTATGAGGTGCGTTCGGCCGGGTAGCATCTGAGAAGCCTCTTTGCAATTGGGCAACCTCTGTGAGTTGCGAAGGTGACAGGTGGTCTCCGCAGGGTACTGGGGAGTAATGAGAGATTGATTTTGAACTCACCTCTGGCCCCAGCTCCACCCCCTCCTGAACTACCGTTGCTAAAGCCACAGGTACCTCCTCAGCCCAGCGTTTAAGAGATTGAGGTGGTATATTTGACGTGCCCCGCCCCTATCCATACACGTCACCTCGTAGTTGAGATCCCTGACTTGCCGTGTGACCTCGATGGGTCCTTACCACTTGGCGAGTAATTTTGAGTGCGAGGTGGGCAGCAAAACGAGGACCTTATCTCCCCTTGTGAACTCCCTAAGGCGTGTACAACCAGTTGTACAACCAGGCTTGCTGTTCCTGGGCCTGCTGCAAATTGTCCTGGGATAGTTGAGAGAGTGTGGAGTTTTGCATGCAGGTCCAGAACATACTGAATTTCACTTTTGCTGTTAGAAGGCCCCTTCTCCAAATTTTCTCGCAGAATGTTCAAGATGCCGCGCGGCTTTCGCCCATACATAATTCAAACGGGGGGTCACGGGAGGCTTAGGGGACCTCTCGAACTGCGAATAACAGGAGTTCGATCCATTTATCCCAATTACATGCGTCCTCAGTGACGAACTTACAAATCAGGTTTTTAAGTGTCTGATTAAACCGTTTGACCAAACCATCTGTTTGTGGGTGATAGATGCTGGTACAAATGGATTTAATCCCCAATAATTCGTAAAGCTCGCGAAGCATGCGTGACATGAACGTAGTGCCTTGGTCGGTCAGGATTTCTTTTGGAATCCCGACCCAGGAGATAATTTTGAAGAGTGCCTCGGCAACACTGTGTGCTGAGATGTTGCGTACTGGCACTGTTTCAGGGTATCGCGTTGCATAGTCCATGAGGACTAAAATAAAGCGATAGTCATGTGAAGACCAATCTAATGGCCCGATGAGAGCCATCCTGATTCTGTGGAAGGAGGTCTCTATTAGTGGGAGAGGCTGAAGTGGAGCCTTTGGAATGGCCACCGGACTAGTCAGCTGGCATTCGTGGCACACCACACACCACCGGCGGACATCACCATGAATGTCTGGCCAGTAGAAATGGGCCATGAGATGGGCTAGTGTTAGTTATTTTGACTGAGATGCCCTGCCATCAGGTTGTAATGAGCTGCCTGGAAAACGAGTTCGCGAAGGTTCTTCAGGATTAACAACTGAGTGACCTGTTCACCTGTTTGAGTGTCCTGCGTCACTTTATATGATCGCTCTCTAATAATGGCGAAATACGGGTAGGAGCTCTGGCATCTGTCTGGAGCTTTTGACCATCGATTACTCTCACTTTGTCAAACGCATGTCTCAGAGTTTCATCCTGCTCCATTGGGAAATCCTCTAGGGAAGTTCCCAGTGGGAGGAGAGCTGGTGGCTCTTCCCCCTCTGTGTCATTGGGACGCGGAGCTGATGTGGACAGCTCTGAGACCGCCTCCCCAGCGCATGCCAGACAGCACTTCCCCATGACGTAGTTTTACCGGACCCACCCACTAACAGTTTTTTTTTTTTTTAACAGCCACTGAAATCACGGCCAGTCAGTCACTCAACACTATATGTTTCACCCCTGAATTGAACATTGAATGGCACCAGTTGATATTCGTGAACATCCCCGTGTACACAACACCTTCATCCCGCATTTGCTTCCTGATGTCCCGCCTTGCATCACGCCATGGTGGATGGTGGTCTGTTCACAGCCTGAATCCTCCAAGGCGAGATATGTACCCCCATGGATACTCACTGGTATGCGGTAAACTCCAGCCCAATCAGGGGCAGCTGCTGGCGCGTCAGGGATCCGGACCACCACCCTGACTTCCATAGCTGTACACCGATTCTGGACGTGTCCTGTCTCAACGCAGCACCAGCAACCCAGCCCAGGCTTACCCTTTGCCTTGGTGACTTGAGTTTCCAACACCTGGGGGGGAGGGGACAGATGACACAAACACAGGGGGCGAAACACAAGGAGGTTCATGCGGCCAGCTGAGGGGGAATCCCTCCCTGCCTCTGTGGGGCCGGAACAGGGGTATGTACAGACAGAGGGGTGGGGGACAGAGGGAGAAGAGAGAGTGAGTGAGGGAGATGTAGAAAGACTAGAGTCACCTGTCCTCAGCCCCACCACTACATGGTACTCCGCCCCACCACTACATGGTCCTCTGCCAGCTTGATGGCTCGCTCCAGCGTCGTCGGGTGATGACACTGGACCCAATCCAGAGTCCCAGCCAGGAGTTGCTAGATGAACTGCTCCAGTGTGACCAGATTTCCTAGACATCACGCTCCTCCACCACCAGCCATTGCCGACAGGCATCCCGGAGGTGTTGCGTGAATGCGAAAGGCCGGCCGACTTCCTCCAGTGTCAGTGCACAAAAGCACTGGTGGTGTTGCTCTGGGGTCTGGCCGACACGGTGCAGGATGGCTCGAGTCAGCTGCTCGTAGTACAGACGGTTGGTGGGCGGCAGCTGTTGAGCCACGAGCTGGGCTTCTCCAGACAGGAGTGGCAGCAGGCGGGCTGCGCGTTGCTCCATGGGCCATCCCCACAGCCCTTTCTTGTGCCCAAAGAGCGTCAGGAACTCCTCGGGGTTGTCATGCGGCCCCATTTTTGTCTGGGTGAACTGTGGTCCCACTGCTGTCGGCCTGCTGGACGAGCCCGCTGTTGAGAGCAGCTTCTGGAACACAGCGCAGTCCTTCTCCTGCCCCGCAGCAGTGCATGGAAGTGCTGCTCCTGTTCCTTTCAGAGAGCAAGCAGCTCCTCGTTCTGGGTCTGGTAGGCGGCAGCCAGAGTGTGGATGAGTTCAGTGAACAGGGGAGACTACATGGGGTGGGTAATCTCTGCAGTAACCTGGGTTTCGGCACCACTGTGAAAGACTCAGATAGGACAGGGTATATTGAGAAGCGGACAGGTGACTTCGTGAAATAATAATAATAATTTTTATTTTCAGCTTTTCAGGTCAATAATTTTGCATTCTATTTTAAATTTAACATTTAATATTTTTGTTTCCTCATTCTGTTCTGTTCTGTTCTGTTCTGTTCTGTTCTTATAGGAAATCCAGCAGCAAAGAGCAGCCCAAAAGCTCCTACATGTCTTCAATCAAGTCAAGCCCAGCTCTATTCCTCATTCCCCCAGGTTAGGTAAAACCCTGTAGAAGTGTACAGGTTTGGGTGCTTGTAGAGACCATATATTTAAAAAACAAAACAAAAAAACAGTTCTTGTGTTTGTGTGTATATAACAGCTCTTACGTGTTGTGTGTGTGTGTGTGTGTGTGTGTGTGTGTGTGTGCGCGTGTGCGTGTGCGTGTGTGCGTCTTCGTTAGATTTCTGGATGTGTCTCTGCTATGCTGGCAAACTAAAGGCCAGTGGTTTACCATAGAGAGGAGCATGAGCGGTGACTTCATGAAGTACAACAATAACACTGGAGAAGAAATCCCGCCCTCTTGTGGCCTGGATGAGACAGTGTTGGCATTCTCACACTGGACTTACGAGTATACTGGCAGAGAGCTGCTGGTACTTGACTTGCAAGGTCTATATTTTGTAGTATATTGCCTATATTTATATATAGATATCTTTCTATACACAACTACTGTCAAATAATGTTAAATATGAATGTTGTGTAAGTGTTGCTGGTTTTCATAGGTGTGGGGGCAGAACTGACAGACCCGTCTGTGATCAGAGTGGTTAGTAAAAGGTTAGTTTTCCATGTGAGATTGTGTACTGTATTTACAATATACTATATGGATGTTCATTTTAGCTTTCTTTCAATATTTTACCTTCAGCTCACACAACAAGAGCACAATTTTGTATTTAATATTTACATTTAATATGTCTTTGCTGGTGCCTCGTGTTTTTGCAGATTGCCGAGTGCTTACCGTTGTCGGATTCACATATTTGCTCAATTCCCTGTGATTTCTGACTTTTACTGGAAGCCTTTGCTAAGGATTCTATGCAGCAAAATTTCCTTTTTGAACACTTTAATTACCTGTAGCCACTTAGCTGACCTTTAGCTTTTCCACTGACTGTGATTGCCTTTGAATCAGTCTTACATAGGTCCATTTAACCAGAACCTATGCAATTTTACTAACAGTACTTTACTAAGAGTAACTAGTAATAATATTTGTTCTGTACATGCCACAGTGACAAATATGGATTTTGATCCTTTACTGTTGTAAAGCTGTAAAAATGTTATACCAAGTGCTGTTGAAGTAACTGTAGCTTTGACACTAGTTTATATTAATGTGCTCATTCTAATATGTTTATGTTTTTATACTAATGGATAATTCAAAAACAAAGAAAATGTACAGGGTAATTGCCGATTTTTTTCTTTAATGAGAAGAAATATTTTCAATAATAAAGCGAAAGCATGCAGGATAATGCATTTTGTGGTTTCCTGTTAACAAGCAGCATTTTTTGTACTAAACTTCAAAAGATGTAAAACATAAGTGAGAACAGGAACTAACTTATTTCACAGATGGTCCACCACTTTAAATGTAACTAAAATCTATAGAAAGTTCATTGCTTTGTCAGGAGGTCTCAGGCACAGGGTAAGGGTCCAGTTATAAAGCTTCATTAACTTTCGACCAATGTTAAAAACAGGCCATGGTGTACATCCCAAAAAACAAAGCAGGGTCATACAAAAAAGACTTTTTGCAATAACAGAATAGGGAACAGAAATTACACAAATGGGAGCCTAATTGTAAGGCAACTTGAGTCCATGTGCTTTTATATTGTGCAAACAGGAAGAGGGTAAAGTGAACAAAGAAATTGCCAACACTTTGGTGTTACATTTAACAAATAAAATTTTTTAATTTTGGCAAATTGCAATGGCACAAGAATAAAACACTTTGGTATGTACTGTTTAAAGAAAACAAATTCAGTTCAGGGTGGAGGCATAACTCCACTTTGCATCAAGTTGCCTGATTATTGTAGATTATTTTGATTATTTATATGTAGATTATTTTCCTATAACAGTACGTCCAAGAGGCTTATTCCTGATTATCTGTAGCCTTCAGCTGAAATCTACAATCTACATGAAGCACATGATTTTCTTGTGAGTATGGCAGGGTAGATAAATATGATCTTTGTTTTTTTGGGTTTTTTTTGTAGCTCATCCAGAGATTCAGCATTTGGTTCAGCCAAACTGGGTGATGATGCAGTCCGGCGCTTCGTCCTCAAACATACCTGCAATTCATGCTGCGAGAAACTTGGCTTGACAGGTGAGTTCTTTCTCTCTGTCTCTCTCTCCCTCTCTCTTTCTTTCTCTCACTTGCACTCTGTTCTCAGAAACAGCAAACTTTGAGTCAAACAAGTAAAAAAAGTTAATTCCATTAAGCTGGAAGGTGAGAAAATAACAACAACAACAACAACATAAAAGGCTTAATGAGCTGGAAATCATTGCATCAGCATGACTACAAAAGCATGCAACATGGAGGCGGGGCTTCCTATGTTTGGCATGTTGAGAGATGTCTTTGATTACATATTTAATAGCCCTTTGTGCGTTCACTTTGATTAGATATTAATCATTCTCTCAAAGACGAGACGAGTTGACAGTCTCGTATCAAGAGAGAGTGCTCTGTTCAGAAGTGTAGGGGGAAAAAATTAAACACCAAAAAAAGCCACTGTACTTGTTCAGCGGTTCGTACGTGCTTTTTATTTTTTTTACTTCTTTTCAAGAAGCACGCTGAATCAAAACAAATTATTCATTATAAATCTTTGTATTGGATCTTAAATAGTGTCATTCATTTATTCATGGCTGGTATGTGTGTGTGTGTGTTTGCCTCATCAGATTTGCAGAAGAGCAGCAATCTTCACATGCCAGCCTCTGAAGAATATGTCAGCACAGCCTGACCTCTGCCCCAGAAGTGTTTCATTTTCTTTTTTTTCCACTTCATGCTGAATTTGTAACCCTTTTACACATCACACAACACAAACTGTGACTTCTGTCTTGATCATTACTCATGAGAAGGATGATGGATGTTATTAATATCTATAGGAATGATTTGCACTTAAAGCTTAAGTTATTAACAATAAGGTGATGAAATGAAATCAGGTTTTCCTATTAAGGTAGTATAGATTGTATATCTTTATATTGTTAATGGTGTGATTACAAATAATAAACACTGTCAACATTCATGCTACATTTATGGAGGTCTGGATGTAAAAGCACAGCATCGAAGGAACAGTACATGAGATCATAATATGCCACGTGACATTTTGTGCTAGTTACAAATTTTCAAATCATGCAATTATTATTATTATTATGATGTTAAATATGATTCCCTTGCAGAATTGTGGATCATATCGTATAGATACAAACAGAACAAACAAGGTTTATGGTTAAATTAAAAAAAAAAAAACGAGTCAGAGGTTATGTCCATAAAATTGTCTTTAATTCTTTTCCCCACAAAGAAATGTCTACAAAAGCGATAAAATTTCCTTTAACAAAAGTCCTTTGCTTGCTATGTACAACTCAGAGGAGACAATTCAAGAGCTCGACTACATTTTCGCACACCTTATTCCACAAAGCTGTGGTTAAACCCCATAATACATACACAATCACACAGTCATTTATTCTGCACTCAAGTGCTTTTACACTTCTTAGTTTAAACTTCTCGCATACAGGAAACACACACACACGCACACATACACTTGGCAAGTTACCCTGTTCTCCCTGCCCTCACCCTCACCCGTCCCTCTGTCTTTGCAGCATTGTGTCATCCAGGACACGTCTTCTTCTTTTGAATTCCCCGTTTTTGATTGGTTCACAAGTAAACGGTGCATTCTTTATATTTACTCCTTATGAGTGCCATTTAGTTTCATTACACCACAGCTATGGCACTTCAGAGAAAGTTCAATCCAATCAGCAGCACTTTCTAATGAATAAACTGATAATTGACTGTAAAACACACAAAATAAATATGCCTTCTGGTGTTTTTGTTGAGAAAAACAGGTTTTTCACTTCCAGAGGTATACAGACATAAACATATATATGTGTAATATACTTCTTCATGTTGGGCATCTGTCGTATGTATGGGCAGAGAAAAGATGAGTCTTGCATTGTTGGACAAATTTGTAAGCAGTTATGATGAACAGATATCACATTGAAAGGTAATTACAATGATGGGGCGGGGGGAAAAACCCTCTACTGTAACTTTGATGAGCAGGATCCAAAAGTCCATGAGAACTCAAGAACTGTTTATATTTCAAATAGAATATTGTTATTAAATGACTAATAATTATTCAAGAATGCATTATTTAAAATGTCAGCTGGTGCCATTTCGGTCAGTAACACCCTTTCCTCACACGACGTGAGCGGAAAATAATTCAAATGAAGAACATGTCACCACCATCCAAAGTTCAGTTGATTAACGTGCTAGAGAGAATAAAAATATATCAAATGGAAATGCAGACTCACTGCTTATCTTTACGGGCTCCAGCACTTACGATCATTTAAATCATTATTTAAGCAAAGCTCAGTTTTGAGAATATACGAATGTCAGCATTAATTCGAATAATCTTGACAGGTGTGCTGTTATTGGAAAATAGTCACTGACTGGGGTTTTAATTCCTTTTACACTAAAGCAACTTCCCAATGTGAATTAATTAAAGACCATGTTATTTTTTTTTATTTAAGGAGCATTCCTCTTACAGCTGATTATCATTATAGAAATTATAGATTTTAGCAGATATCTTCTCTCTCTCTCTGAACAATAATAATATAAAAAAATGCAGTTTTAAAGTTACAGCTTTACCTCTGACTTGTACAAAGCACTTAAACTGGAGACTCCTTCCATAAACGCTAAGTAAATGCAAGTCTGTGTGCAGCCGGGACTACCGTCATAGCTGCTGTTATTGAAAATTAATCAACACCTGCTGACCAATCAGAAACAAGTGTTCGTTAAGTTGAAGTTAGAAAAGATTCTCACCCATTTTAAAGCAGAAACAAGGACAAAAGTATTGACGTCGTTACAATATTAAAAAGAAATATGACGGCTTTACTGAGTATTCAGACATCCTGACTGTGATCGTAAGTATGATAAAGTATGATAAAATAGAAACAGTTCTTGGTAGCGTGCTATGACTTTTGGTTCTCGGTGTACTCATTTTAGTTGTTAAAATATATATATATAATTATTGGGGGGAAAAGAACCTGCCTCGTTTGATGCTTTCAAGTCCTTTAGAAAACTATTTAAGTGCCTGTTAGGTTCTTCAGTTTATATGAAAGTGTGTGTGTGTGTGTGTGTGTGTGTGTGTGTGTGTGTGTGTGAGAGAGTAGACTCAGCAGGGTAACATGTACTCAATCTTACTATATAACATTCACAACAAAACCCCACCCCACCCCCACTCCCGACAGTCCAACAGGTTTTTTTTTCTTCCCGTTCCACTGCCATTTAACAGCATGCAAGATTAACTGAAGAACAGGCTAGGATAATAATATAACAACAAAATCAGGATTGTAACAAAATAATAATCTTACAATGCAAATGGGACAGAAAGTCAGCATCCAGTTATTGCTAGTTACCTAAAACAGCATTAAACAGTGTTAAACCGTTTACTTACAGTGTGACCGTTACTGACCGAAGTCCACGGTCTAAACCATCCAAAAAAAAAAAAAAAAAAAAAAAGCCTTCATCGCCACATTTGCTTAGCACTGAAATGGATCTGGAGCTTATTCAGCATAACCATACACTCTATAATTAAACTAACTTACATAGAGATTGTACGAAAAACATGATAATAATAATAATAATAATAATAATAATTACAGTATTCTATTTTTTTTTCAACCTCTTTTTACTGTATCAAGTGCTGTCATGATATTTATCAATATTTACAGGCCTCTGGGCCTTTCACGAGTATGGCCTAATAATTTTGTGTATTTAACCTGTCAGCAGTACACACACACACACACACACACGCATGCACGCACGTGCACCAAAGCCTTGTCTGGGTAGGTCTCATTTCAGGCAGAATTTCAGAAATCTTAAAGATTATAGATTTTTTTTTTCTCTCGAAAAAAATGTCCATTTTCTGTTTTAAAATAGGAGTCTCTTTCTATTGAAAATAACAAAAGGTGAAGTCCCTGAGATGGATGCTTTCAGGTGGCATCCAGAAGTGATTGTCTTGAATAAGAAAAAAAGTAGAGTGCTTACAGAAAACTCACCAAGCACATTACTGAGGGAACATCAGCTATCTAATGTTGAAGATTTCAGCCTGTAAGGTGTATGTTTATCCTCAGCACTTCCTGTACTACCTTCAGTGTGTATTTCACAAGTGCGTTCTTATTCCTTCATTTTCATTTAAACGTAAGGATTGCACAATGCACTAGCGTCTTCTTACAGTGTGAATGGAACAGCGGTTCAGCTGCCAGAACCTGGAAATCGGTGCTATGGCTTTGTGGCCTGTTGAACCCAATGTCAGTAATCGTTATACGTAAAGGATAAGAAAAACACAACCAGGTGTGCAGTTATAGGAAAATAATCATCTATGGGGATTTATTCCACTTACATCACATCAGAGTCTCAGTGCGACCATTTTTCATTAAAGCAGCGGTTCTCAAAGTTATTATACTTAGGGGTCCAAGCACCAAAATCAACTCAGACCTAATGTGTTCTTTTCATGGGAAGCTATTGCTAGAAATATTTCAATAATGTTCGTGAAATAAATCCTTACTAAGGGGTCAGTGGAAATGATTTTACCATTAAATGAACCCCTGGCTACAAAAAGTTTGAGAATCACTGTATTTAAGGATTCGTTACGTTTATTTTTGCAGTGCGTCTACTTTATGTTCTACCAGGTATAGTGTTTCTGATGCTTTTTAACCTCAAAATCCTGGAAATTGGTGTTATGGCTTTTTGGTCTTCCACAGATTAAACCCAACTGAATGGAATTGCCATTGAGTGGTGTGAGATTGCTTTTTTACTTCTGACCCATGGAGGTAAGTGTGAATAAAAGGGGGTTACTGAGAAATTGTTTTTGCCTGAGAGACATGTGAACATTGTAAACTACGCAAGAAGAAACATACAGACGGCACCCGGAACCTGCTCAATTTTGTAGTAGTACTGGAATTGTAAAAGATGAATACCACAAAGCTACATGATTGTCAAAGCTACAATATTGCCATTGTAGGGTGTCCATAAGACAGCCAGGGCTACAGAATATCATTTCAAGTTCATAAAATCTACAAAAGACTCATTAGGTTTTGTGTGAAACATCTGGAATGATGTGGCTTTCCATAGCTGTCAGTCACTATTTGTAACTTTGCAAGCCAAAACTGCAAGGGGCCTTACCCCCCCCCCCCCCCCCAATGAATTATTCCTGGTCTGGGAAAAATCTTATACCTTTTTGTTGTCAGGATAACAATTCTCACCAAATTAACATTAGTATAGTATTCATAGTATTTTTGATACAAATTAAATAATTATATACTTTTCATCATCTACTTAGCAACTGCCGATCAAGTTATAATCAACTAAGTGATAACTTACAGACAGATACAATATTTTTAGCAAGCAAGTTAAGTGACTATTTGTGGAGCTTTTGAAAGGCATTCATATTTCCATATAGTTGCAAACCTAACAAGCCTTAATAAAAAAAAAAAAAAAAAAAAAAAAAACGTTTCCTCAACAGTTTGTATGTGTGACATGGGCAAATTTTACACTGTAAAATTATAACACAACAATACAAATAAATAAATAAATAATTTATCGGTCTGTGTCGCTTGCTAGTTTTATCCTGCCTTTGAATTTCAATCCACAGCTTTATCAGTCAGTTTTAAGCACTTTAAGCTGTACGAATAAACCTGTGCAATGTTTTCACAGACGCTATTCTTCCTCCATTTCACTGACTGATCAGCAAATTTTCCTTTGAGATTGTTGATATTTAGTTAGCGTTTGAATTTTTGCTGCGTTCAACGTTTTTGGTAACACCCAAACTTCCATAGAAAGTCTGATACATTTTGTGCACTTAGCTGTCAAAAGCTTCAGAGTCTTGAATGTCTAATTGCAGGACACATTATAAATTGGTGGACAAATGCTAAAACCGTTAGCTAGCCAATGGACAAGTACAAGCTCCCAGGTGCTGCCCAGTCTCACAAAAATCTAAGGGACCGGTGCTAGCTAACGTTCTGGAATAGTATGCAGACAGCTAGCTAGCTAGTTAAATGTGTTTATATGGATTAAGGACCTGTGCCCACCAAATGTGTGGCAGTGTTTGTGTTCGATACAAATCCTGTGAAGTTTAGCATCGACAGTTCTGCACGTCGTAGGCGCCAAAAATTGCCCTCTGTTTTTTTTCCTATCTGTGCTTTTCTGTTGAAAATGGTTCAATGTTTGAAACACTGCTGAGCTCCTCAGTGTCCTCTCTCACTGACCAATCAAAATCAAGAAGGGGTGGGACTTATGACAGCAACACTGTCATCTATGGCGAAAGGAGAACCTAACCTTGCTGGCCCTGGCAACCCAGTTGTTTATGATCTAACACTGAAGGGTTACCATGATCAGTATTTGAAATCAGCGTCATGCAATGTCGTTCCATGGTTTTAGCTAACATTTCTAGGGTAAATAGAGATTTAACGTTCATAATGAAGGAATGCGGAAGTGCTAGATGCTTTTTGCAACCTAGCGCCAATAAGCACCTGAGTGAAGCGCTCTGAAAACGAGGTTGTGGGCACGGCCAGCACAAAAATAAAATCATTTTTTTGAGCCTAAGAGAAAAGAAGTTCGTATCCTCTCCTGACAAAGTTTATGATTAAACACATCATTATTTGCTACCAAAAATACAAGTTTTGGTTTGTACTATTAATTATGACCTTTTGGTCATTGTTTCCATTGTTGGATAAACGGTTACTATTTGGGATAGAAAGCATTTTGTCTAGCGATAGAAATGTTGCTTGCAAAACAACATTAATGCTGAAGAGTACAATAAGATCAGTTGTTTTCCATGACAGTGGCACGTATTGTTCAAATTGAGAACTTTTTTAACTAAAATAGCAGTTCAGCTGTGATTTTACTTTAAACAGTTCACAGGGCACAGTTTGGACGTCCTTGCTGAGCAAACACTGTAGTGCGTTTTTAAAGGGAAAGTTTACAAAGCTTAAAGCAGCATCGAGATGATCAGAATGTCTTCATATGAACTAGTGCGATTTGCTTATTTCTTTTCTTCTTGCATCTGAGCGGTTAATTTAAAAAAGACAAACAAACTTAAATTAAATCCGCTTAAGCAGATCTACTTAGATTTAACAGAATATTTCCAAGGGCCTTTCATAAACTGACCTTGACTGAATAACAAGTGCTTATTGACCTTATTGCAGCGTTGACAACCGTAAGCATTTGCAAAATATATATCTCTCTATAACTTCTTATAGAAAGAGATCAATAATCAATTATTGTTTTTCTCTTAGAAAATCATTTACATTTCCATAATTTCTAAACATTGTTGTAGCATCTATACATATCTACATGGCCCAGACAAGGCTTTTTAAACGTACCCAAAATGAAACTGTCTCTAGTATAGTTTTACACGTTTCCCTCAAATTATGTACACATAAAACAGCAAAACAAAACAAAAGAAAAAAGATTTACACAAAGTACCGGCCTGTTGGGTCCCCGCTTATAAATTATGACTAGAATATAAACAGAATGTGGTTAATACTGGAATATATCAGAACTAGGGAATTACTATGTGATCCACTTTGTCTGACCCTTGCCCCCTTTTTCATATCACAATTCTGTATAAAAAAAAAAAAAAGGTCAAATAAACTTACCCCAAAAACTGACAGCTTATTAAATGATTGCTCTAAAGTCTGTACATTTCTGGTCAGATCCTCACTGTCAGGAGCGTATATACATTCTTTTGACTGAATCGGTGAAACTGAAGTCGAATGTTTGAAGTGCTGGACATTCCTGACGTTCTGCAATTATATTGTTGCCTCAGGTTGCTGTTCGCCAACATCACTGTGATTTCGAGGTGACCTAGTTAGCTCCGCCTCTTCTGCCTTAGTGGCTTAGCCTCCTGGGAGTTTTGTCATCATGCATCGTCCCTTCATTAAAAAAAAAAAAAAAAATTGTCACTTGGACATGACGCTGGCCGCATCAGGATTGAAAAGCTCCTTGTAAAGTGGAGGGAAGAGCATGTTGACTGTTTCGGGGTGTAACTGCTGGAAGGCCTGAAGCTCCTCCGTGTGCAGGGTGCACAGTGCCGCTAGCGTAGGGATTCGACCGATCAGCTGTAAAGAAGAGACACCGAAATAGTAACCTGGTTTCACAATAAGACAATACCTACATTATCCAGTTAATTATCCATCTCTGGCCGCTTCTACTGTTTAATTCTTTAGATTTTAATTTTTACTTTTTCCTTCTTCTACAACACTTCTGCTAACTCAAACTTATAACATTGTGAAAGCTAGTTTATTTTGCTCTTTAATTGTAAAAATGCTTGGGGAGCCAATGTGCTTCTTGAAGGATTTCCCATCCTCAGTTTCGAAGGACTTCTACATATAACAAAAGCAGATGTTTGAAAACCACTGGTTTAAATCCATCAGAGATGGTGAACTGTGGAGAATTTAACATAGTGGTACCTTAGACAGTGCGTCCTCATCCATGTGGTTCTTCTGCATAATGTGCTGGAGGGCCAAGTAGATTTTCTCCTGAAGCTTCTGGACTTTCCTTGGTTCCATTAGCCACGGCCGATCTGAGGAAACACCCAGCTGTTATTCGTCAAGGTTTTCTTCTCAGGTTATACAATATTCCTTCATTAAATCATCTTCAGTAAGCATTTTGGTAGGCAGTACCCTGAGCCTATCCGGGGACCACTGGGAATGAGGCTGGAATACACCCTAAATGGGAGGCCAGGTTACCGGGGGCACAACATACACAAATTCACACCTACAGACATTTAGGAGCGCCAATCTATCTGAGAAATCTGAGGAAACCCAGGCCTTAATCCTGACCTTAGGATTGAAGCAGAGAATTCTGGAGATGCAAGTTGGTAAGCTTCTTACCTATGCCACCTCTGCAGTTTTTTCCACTCAGTAATTCTTAAGAAAGTTCTAAAATGAATGAATTTAAATATTAAGAAAGTTAACGGCTACATCATCTGCTACACCACTGTTTGGGCTGTTGATGATTTCCACGTTCATCCATTCTGAGCTGATCTCAGGTCAGTATCTTCTCCAAACCTCTAAGCAGGAAGACTGACCTGTGGAGATGAGAACGGCTGCGGAGAACAATGCGATCTCCTCTTCCGTCAGCTGCAGAGAGCATAGACTCTTGGCGAAGTCAAACATGGCGCTGACGAGATCATCGCAGCCTACCGGACGGAGAACAACAAACACTAAGGTCAAGGTAAGAGTCATGCAGACTGAAAGAAAAAAAATGAGACACTATTATAATCATGAACGGTATCGGACGTACCAAGTGCTTTGAATATCTGAATGCCGCCGTATTTGCCCTCGAACAGGACTGTGTTGTTGAGAGGGTTAAATGCTCTGCACATTCGTACCAACACCACCTCCAGACAACCTGAGAGAAACATAGATTATAATGTATAGAAATTTTTATTATATATAATGTGCTCATATCAATACAGCATCATTTCTATAACAACATACACATGGATTTGTAACAGCCCACAAAACATAGGTGTGATTGTTAATATGGTAACGTTTTCTCTAAGGCAGAGGTCACTAACAGGCGGCCCGCGGTCCGGATGCGGACCGCGAAGCCGCCCCATACGGACCTGGACCTACAGCC
>JAQLOM010000014.1:2158038-2171584 GCA_030068315.1 Chrysichthys thysi | reverse complement strand
ATCACTCTATCAGAGAAAAATCAGAGTTGTAGAAATAACGGGAAACTCAAGAGAGCCATGATATTATGTTCTTTACAGCTGTATGTAAACTTTTGACCACAACTGTAGAATGATTCTTGAGTGGATTGGAGATGTCTACTTGGATGGGGTTGTAGGTGCCACCCAACACAGGCCTGTGCATGTGTTGCATGATGTTTCCAAGTGGTCATTTCGCAGTCCATACTATTTCTTTCTGCATCAGCCACAGCCAGTGACTGCTCTTTTCAGAGAGAGTGGCAAGTTCTTATATTGCCTTCCATTGGGCCTGCCCTCTTATCCCTATTTCCTTCCAGAGCCTTGTGGTGGAACTGGCTAAGAAACCCCTGCAACCCACCTCCACTGGACACACCCTCAGGTGCCTCATTGATTCCATCCTCCCAGGGGACTGCCAGTTTGACAATGAAAGCACACTGGCAAGAGTTGACCAGATCTGAGTGCAGGCTGGTCGAAATGATTTCAGGTGGGAATGTGAGCCTCTGGCCTAAGTCTGCACACTCTGTGATTGCCATGTCCCAAATCCCAGATGAGAAAGGAGGAGGGTTGGACATCCCACCAAGGTGATTGGAAAACAAGGCAAGCAGCCACATGGAAAATGGGCCAAATTTTATTTGATTATGCTAACCCATCTGGGGCAGGTGATGCCTCAGCATTGGGGTTCCAGAATGCCACCGAGAAGTATGCTACTGGCCAATGACAACAGTGTCAAAGACTTATCAAGCCAAAAAAGGAGATTCGAGGGCAGCGTGGAACCAACTGTCACATTGGGCAAAAGGAAATTATTGCCAAGGAACGGCCAGCATGCAAGATCTCAATTGCGACAGTGTCTGAATTATGAATCACTGGTACTGGAAAAATGACAATCGAGCTGCCAATGGTGGATGGAATGATAATACTGTTCTATTCCAGTGGGGACAAGAGAGAAGCCAGCATAGGATTCATGGTAGACAACCACACTGCCAAGATCGTCATCGCCTTCCAGCCAATCTCGTCTCATCTTGCCATTCTCACCATCGGTAGCACTATCCAAACCAACATCTTATCTGTCTACCCACCAACCAAAACCAGGCCTGATGACACCAGTGACAACTTCTTTGAGCAGCTCCAACAAGCATTGGACATGATTCTAAGCACCGAGTTGATCATTGTTGCCGGTAATTTTAACACACATATCAGCATGGACAGATCTGGTTGGGAACAGGCAGTGGGTCCCTTCAGCAATGGTGAGATTAACAACAATGGATTGCACCTACTTTCCTTTATCCATGGTCAACAACTTAGGATTGGGAAAGGCCTATTCCAACAGCCTTTATTGACTATGTCCTGATCTCACTCCTTACTCAACAATGTCTGCACCTTGAGAGGACCCGACCAAGATCAAGCTGCGACTGAATAGAGCAAAGTCACATCCCATTGTGTCCACCAACTCGACAACAAACCTGACCCTGGATTTCAGATGAGTGTCTGGAACTCATGGATGAGAGGAAATGGATCAAATACATTGATTTTGAATGCTACCAACAGCTCAACAAGGAAGTGAGGAAGCAAATGAAAGTAGAACAAGAAGCTTATTTGACTAGCATTGTGGCTGACATGGAAGAAGCGGTGAACAAGTGCAAATTTCGAATTCTGTACCAGACCATACAATGCCTCAGTGGGAAGAGCAAATCTATCAATGACAACATCAATAAAGCGGATGGAACTTTCATGAAATCCCAGGGAGAATGTCTCCAGCACTGGGAAGAATTCTTCAAAGGCCTCTACAACAAGACCCAACTGAGGGCCAACCCCCAAATCCACCAGTGGTTGAACAACAGGGAAATCCTTGCAATCAAGACAAACCAACATTGGAAGAAGTTAAACGGGCCATGAAAGCACTCAGAAGTGGAAAATCACCTGGAGTGGATCAAGTGGCTGCTGAAGCGATCCAGGCTGCTGAGACTGCCCTGTAGCACCGGATCTACTCCCTCATCATCAACAGAAAGAAAGCCATCATCATTCCTATTCTCAAGAAAGGCGATAGTCGTGAGTGCAAGAACTACCATGGCATCAGCCTTCTCTCCATCATTGGCAAGATGTTCATGAAGATCATTCAATCGTGTTCCCAAAAGCATCGAGAGCAAACCAGCTGAGAAGAGCAAGTTGGGTTCAAACCAAACTGTGGCTGCATCGATTAAAATTTTGCCCTCCAGCAGTTAGCAGAAGAACGGATTCGATGTGGAATAAGGCTGGTCATCATCTTCATTGACTTCAAGTCTGCCTTCGATTGCATCCATTGGCCAGAAATCTGGAAAGCACTGGAAGTGAAACATCTGCCACTAAAGACGATCAGAATCCTGCAAGCATCATATGATGGAGCCGTGAGCAGCGTGCGAGTCCGAGGTGAGCTCTCTGAGGAATTCCCAGTATGGACTGGTGTGTGCCACAGAGATGTTGCATTGCCGCTACTCTTCAACATTGTCATCGACGCCATCATGCAGAGAGCACTCGTCCATTTTCAAGGAGTTCAATTTGGGGAAGATGGATTCCTGATCAATGTAATGTTTGCAGACGACAGTTCAATATTCACAGACATGGATGCCAATGCCACGAATGTCCTCTATCGAATTGCCAGGATCTCTGAGTCATATGGGCTAATGATCAATGTGGAGAAGACCAAGGTCATGACCACTTATGGATCTCCATCCAACGTTCACCTCCATGGAGCCCAGTTGGAACAGGTTCATGAGTTCAAGTAATTGGGATCACCAGCATAGGAAAAGAAAGTGGTGACTACAGCCAAAGTATGCAGCAGGATCGGGTTGGCCATGATTCGCCTCTTTCACACCCTCATCCTGCCAATTCTTCTGTATGGATCTGAGTCATGGACCTCAGACAAATTCTCAGTGTCCCTTCGAGACCGTCTCTGCAATGAGGTGGTCGGCGAACAATGAGGCAACCAGCCACCAGTCGAATACCAAATTCAACAATGGCAACTTCGATGGTTCAGCTTTTGAGTTCCAGGGTTGGTAGTTACCCTCTTGGTCACTGGTTCAGCAGCCAATCATTTCAACACTAGGTTGTGGTGCCCAGTATATCTTCCTTGGGTTAGACTGATCTTACATCCCACATAGGATGTGGTTGAGGATTACTGGGGCTACACACTGGAGACAGGCTAGATTCTGTCTGAACTAAATATGTGGCCCTAATGATGAAGCTTATTCTGTTATACTCCATGTTCCATACCTCACTCAATGTGAGCTTCCTCCTTTCCACACCATCCCACCTAATCCAACTACCTTGCTGTGCTTGGGAGACTGCTCTGGCATGTCTGGCTGCTTCCTCCTAACAGCATACCTCCTCAACCACCAGGTGCTGGCGTTCAGAAGGAGTAGCCTTTTGCCATCTGGGTGGTGTTGTTCCCAACCTGAGACCCCCTCCACTGTGCTGTACCAGCCCTACTATATCCCAGTGAACTGTATCCTCTTATGAATGGGCCCCAGGATACTGTGAGCATCACCTTCATCCTTGCTTTGGCCCATCTGTATTCCACCACAAGACTTGAGATTGGCAGAGAGAGGGCTCCATTCCCATGTGATTTGGGCACCTTGGTAGACTGAGAGACGTCTTCATCTGTGTGCTCACCAGTCTCTCCAGCCAATTAGCATGGGATAAGGTGACCTCATAGATGGAAACTGGCCACATGAGGCGGGGTAGCAGCCTGAACTGGAAGCACTAGAGCTTTAGCTTTCCTGGGAGAGCGGTCTTATTTATTTGCTTGAGATCTCTGATGGTATCCTGCTACAGTTGTCACCTGTTGAAAGTCCTTCAGGTCCCTGCTGTACCAGCAGCCAAAGCTTTTGATGGGCGTTTCCAGGATTGTTGGTATTGGCTTACTATTAATGTGGAACCTCTCAGTGGCGAGTTGGCCACTGACAGTGGAAATGCTCTGTAATTTGCTGGGTTTAATCTCCATTTGTGCACATTTAATGTTCCCTGAAGATTTATCCAACAGGAGTTTGGTGCATGCAAATGCTGTTGTTATCGTTATGATCTTGTCCATATATGCCCTGATTGATGGAAGTCACAGTCAGTTGTTCATTCGTTCTCTTCCAAGCACCCATTAGGATACACGTATAATAAGCTGCATGGCAAAAACTAGCGGAGATGTGGTGTATCCTGCCATTAAACCCACTTTCAGGTGTTGCCAGGCAGTTGTACCTGTCTGTGTTGTTATGCAGAACTGAAGGTCCTGGAAGTAGTCTTTCACCAGCCTTGCAAATATCTCGTACATACAGGAAATTATTTGAAGAACCAGAAAATGAATGCCAAAGCTGTCTTCCTCCCTTTTTCAGAGCAAGATGATGGAGCTCTTCTCTTCACGCTTAGATCAGCTCTACAATCACCAGGCATCCAGTACGTTGCATTTATAGATTGAAAGAAATCATCATTTCTACATATTTCTTCCTGTTTCTGATTTTTTTAAAGAATACAATTCCGTTTTATTGTTTAGAATGGAATGAAAAGAAAGCTGCTTATTTAATTGATTAAGCACGTGTATTTCAGCACTCCAGGAGCTGCAGATGGCCAGGATAGAGATGGGACATGTGCAGGAAATGCTGCAGACCTCAAAAGAAGCTAAAGAAACTGAAGCAAAAGAAAATGTAAAAACGACCCCCTGATTGTCTTTCAGCTCTCTTGTGTTGCATTTAATGGCAAGACTTAAGTTTCCTGACAATCATGGGAAGAAGAAATTCAATTCTCTCAATTGCATTTTTGATTATATATATAAAAAAATTATACTTTGAAGGTACAAAATACCCTGAAAGTACCCTGTTAGCCAAATACCTGTATAGATTGAAAGTAAATTAATAATAATAAAAAAAATAATAATTAAGTAAATTATTAGAAGGTTCTAAATGTGCTGAGGCTGGACGCTAGTTATCCACATGGTGCTAAATTTCTCAAACCTTTTAACAATCAGTGAAATTCAGCATCACACGTGCCAACACGGTGCATCTACTGAACATTTGTGGTCCTACAGGAATGTAGTGAGTCAGGTGCACCTTTAGATGGAGCCAAAGCCCGTCTGGAGGTGCTGAGGGAGAGTTTGTATAAACGAGAGCGAGAGATCTCCATGCTGATCGACGGAGGGGAAATGCAGAATGGTGTGGCACCATCAGCATATGCACGTCTGCTTGCTGCTGTAATACGCCAGGTGGGATTGCAGTAAAAAACAAACACAAAAGGCTTATTTATTTGTCACTGTATTTATTTGGTGTCTTATATGAAGTGGCATTTCTTTTAATACCCAGTTAACCATGTTAAATACTGAGATCACTATTTGGAAATTAGTCATGCCCTATAGTCTTAGAAATCTAGAACCCTTAAGGGTTCTGTGTAGAAGAATGTTTACGGTGGCACAAATTTTTTAGTTCATGGTGGCATCGTTTTAATTATTTTGGAAAGTGGTCCATACCTATAATTAAAACCCACTGTTTGATTAAACTTTTTTCGGAAGGCTCATCTCGTCTATGCAGAGGTGCCTGAGGCAAAGCAACAGTTTGACCAGATGGCAGAGGACAACCGCAAAGCTATTGCTGAAGGTACAGACAGTGGGACTTCCATCCAGGACAACCAAACACATATGGACGGCGTAGAAGTGAGATCTCTGGGGTAAAAACCTGCATAAACCTGAAGAATGAATGGCATATCTCACAGAACAATACAGTATATACCGGTAGAGCCTTGCTTTAAGAAATAAGCTTGAATAGAATCTGTCATATACCGTAATAGGAAGGACCAATCAGAAATCAATCAGGGTGATCAGGTGACTCAAGCTGAGGTTAACCTGCAGAGGCATGAAGTCTTACAGGCAGCCTTGGAGTGCATCAAAGCAGGCGTAACACCCAGCATTACTGGTAAACAAACCAACAAGAAGAACAAATTAATGATCTTTAATACAATAATCTTTAATACAAGCTTAATGGCTTGTATTGCCATTAAATATCTGATTTTATGTTACCAGGCCCTGTCAGTGAGGAAGACTTAGCAACGTTGGATGAGAGTGTGAATGTATGCATGCGCACGCACACACACACACACACACACACACACACACACACACACACACACACACACACACACACACGAAATTTAAAGAATCACACGTGTATCCTGAGCAGCATTTATTTTACATCAGGTATTGGGGATCCACTGACATGCACAAGTTTCTTGTACTTCTGACACGCCTGTAGACATAGATGTTCTGCGTACACTCCAGGAGACCCAACATTTCTTAACCCTGGGAAGAAGTTACATTCTAATCGTCTCCGAATCATGTGTCATCAAAGTAATATGTAAAAGGCGTACTTCAAAGAAGTAATCTTGATAGAGCTTTTTGATTTGTGCTCATTAATCCAAATCGATTCCGCAGAGATTTGAAGAAAGATTAAAAAACAATGACGTCCTAAGCTCAGAAGTGGGGAAGAGTGTGGGCCAGCAGCTGCTACTCCTGCATGCTGAGGTGAGAATGGCTGGGTAATATAAAATTCAGTATAGATGGCCTTATAGCAAAAAGTTCAAAAATGACAGTCTTTTACTTGCACATGTTAATTTAATGCTGTAATAATTTGCCACCGGAGGTGTTAAGGGAACTCTGGGGATTTTTTCTGTGAAAAATGTTTTGTTCTTTTAAGGATGTATTTTTTTTTTTTTTGAAAGTGTGATTAATTAGCTTATGTTTTGTGTCAGGTGTGATACAAAACAGCCCCATAACTGTAGTGTAATATCGTTAAAGTCACCGATTAATCTATCCTCATACCACCAGTCCATCATATTTCACTTCCAATTGAATGCACGAATAGCTTGATGCCTAATTTTAGTTGGGACCAACGACGCACAGGCACTTTAATTTAAAGTAGCAAACGTAGGTAAGGGAAGAATGACCAAGCTGCATTCATTTCCATCCATTAATTTGATTGCGTTTTTCTCCAGCTGAAACAGGTCAAAGAAGAGAACAAGAAAATGACCGAGCACTACACAGCAGAGCGGACCCTAAGAAAGAAGTACTACAACATAGTGGAGGACATGAAAGGCATAGTTTTTCATACACGTATCCCTCGAACATCTGTTGCGAGGAGAACATCTGAAATTTTGTTTGACACTTTTAAAATACAAAATTAATGAGTGTTTTTAGAACATACTCGTACATTCAGCGTCCTTTTAGGTTAGTAAGGTTCAGAAGGAATATATACAGCTTATTGTGAATGCTTGAAATATGGTTCAGCAGCATTATATTCTGTAAAACTTCATTATAGGCACATGTCAGATGTTAATATTTCTGGATATAAAGGCTGGATTATATTCTGCATATTTGCTCAGATAGGACGTCTGTGGGTAAACATCGTGCACTGATGATGCAGTTCTCAAAAATGCGCAAAATCCTAAGAGAGTTTTAAGACTCCAGTGTAACCTCTGGTCATGGACTTAATTTGTTCTCTCTGTTCGTGATCCGATTTGTTCACGACCCGAGTCAGTGTTTCCCATTGAAATGAATGTAAATACAATTAATGTGTTTCAGCCTCAAAACATGTTTTTAAAGCGTATTATGGGTTTATTTGTGTCAATAAAACATAGGATAAAATTAAAATAACCTTAATCATAGAAAAATAAAACAAAATTAAATAAACAGATGATTTTAATGCACGTTCCCTTTGCGGTGGATAGGTACTTGGTGGCGTAGGTGGGCGGTGGCGGAGGGATGTGGTCGCGCTTCTCATGTTTTGCGATTCTTTCTTTCTTTATTTCTTTTGTTATACGCTTAGGCTTCTTACTCTCACTACCATTTCCACTTTCTTGGGACCTGTAATGAAGCTTATAGAGCAAAAATGCAGAGAATCACAAGGGAAAAAATCCTGGGAACATTTTTAATGAGTTGTAAGTACAGAAAAAAAAAAGTTTGAACAATCCTTACTTACAGTATATAAAAACTTACTGTAAACAATCAAGAAAACTAATCTTACATGAGACGACTTCTGATGTTAAGGAAGAGAGGGGGAAGATGGGAGGGGAGGAGGTTACTGTACAGCCAATGAACGCACATCTGACCAAGGGTCTTTGTTAGGTACACAATACGCAAACAGAAAATGGGAAAACATTGGCACGTATGAAGCGGAAGGGGAAAAAATAAATAGTGTTTCAGTTCAGGTTATTTATCCAGCTAAAGTGAAAATGAACATAAGTGTTAGGTAAAGGCTTTTTTATGCAAATAAAACTGCGCATTGCAGAGGTGGTATGCAGTAAACAGGGTTTATTATATTCTCTACTGATACATGACATCCAAACGTTGACTCATCTTTTTCGGTGGAGAAAATCTACAAGAATCTCAAAATGTTCCCTATCTGAATGAATAACTTTAGTCGAAGAGTATCAGTCATTTAAAAGTAAGTGGTATTCATTTGCGTCATCTTCTCCCTTTATTCCAAAGTGACATTCAGGAATTTCATTTAGTTTCTCATTTTCTGCCACCTACTGAGCATGGTCAGGTTATGCAAGCATGAAGAGCTGAGTAACAGGCACTTACCCACCCATTATTGTCTGCATGTGTTCACAAATGTGTAAAAATATAAACTAGCCCTATGGCATGGATACAGCAGTCATTTGGCAACAGTAAATGTTTATTACTAACGTGGTTTTCTGATATTAAAAGTAGTCTGTGGCAATATTTAGGCTTAAAATTAGCTCAGACCCGAGTGTTCAGTTACAGTATACGTGCATTCGAAACAGGTAAGATCCGGGTTTTCTGCCGTATAAGACCTCAGACACGAGCAGAGCTGATGAGGGGCAGCAGCACCATTGTGTCATGTTTGGATGATTACTCAGTAATCCTGGAAACTCCACGAGGACCTCGAGAGTTTCAGTTTGACAGGATCTTTACCACGGAACACACACAGGATGACGTGTTTCAGGAGTCCAGCAGGTAAGTGAGCAAAGACACAAACATACTTTAATCTCAGTCTTAGCCAATTTCAGAAATGTAGAAAAGTGATGCTTTAAGAGGATATTCTGTACCCTGAGATTGTATGTATACCCTCTCCAAAGGCTAATTCAGTCAGCAATCGATGGCTTCAATGTATGCATCTTCGCATATGGACAGACTGGCTCAGGAAAAACTTTTACGATGTTGGGGGATAGAGAGCAGAAAAACCCTGGAATCATACCTAGGACTTTTACTAGGATCTTTGAAATCATCCAAGAGAACGAGACAAAATTTGAGTTCAAGGTGATCTGCAGTCCGGCAAAAAAAATTGGTTCTGTAACCGTTCCAATTGTTCCATCTTCCGACTCAGATGTCTTTTTCTATACTTATCCTCTTTTGGACTTTTCTCTTACTCCTTTTCACGTCTTATAACAATAAACCCTGGGGTAACGTTCATTTACAGGAAAGACTAATAGTAGCTACAAAACCAAGTGCAAGACCAAAATGTAATATGGAGTAAAAAGAAACAGAAACGTAGAGCACCATAATAAAGAGAACGAACCTCTACAAGACAATGATCAGGAAATGTGAGAAACAAGCGATAATCTAAGCACTAGCTAAGCAAATCTAAGAAATGCTAGACACAGGTCATATACAGTAGATTGCCATTATCACAGATTAACAAGATCTCTGGGGAAAGACTTTCTAAAGAAGACTTAACTGGCTGTGGGGAAAAAAAATCTGTATTATAGTAATACAGATTTATTTATTTATTTATTTATTTATTTATTTATTTAATTGTAATTATTGGCTTGAGGACACCCAGGACATTAGTAAACACAACTCTAAACACCTGAATGCTGGTTAAGACACTCATAAGAGAATAGTATAAGCAGCCTGTACTGGCATTTTCAACCTCGGCTCCCAGAGGATATGACTAACCAAGGAGACAGGCTTGAAGGGTGGTGGCAATGGGTCAACTGGGGCTTGGTTGTGAAATTGTGGTATTCGTAGAACCAGTTTAGTGGGAAATATTGAAAGAAAAGCAGGTGAGTCTACCTGGCTTGGCAAGGGGACTTGATGTACTCCAGGTTTTAATGGTCAGTGTAGATGACATATTAAAATGTGATGTCATACCTCAAGGGGCCCGCTTGATGGACAGATGCTTGATGGGAAATCTTTTAAAGAAGTAAGAAGTCCCCATTACTGAGGTCTAAAAGAAAGGCCATAGATGGATTCAACTGTCTTTTCTGCAGCAAGTGACAATATGAGTCCTGGCACCCAAGTAGGGGAATGGATTTGCAATGCCTGTCCTGCCTGTCTTCAAAAGAAGACAAAAGCCCCAGCACTTAAATTACAAACTAGCACTTGCCTCGTCTTGTCTTCCAAACTTCTGAAGTTTATGGATTATTTTAGGATGTGGCCACTCCATCACGATCAGGGGTCAATGTTCAGAAAATCAGAGCTTTTGCTGCAAAGTGCTAAGGTTGGGGTTGACTAGCACCAGGCTGAAACATGGATTCTCTTCTCTTCTCATGGATCTAAGACATACTTCTGGATGTTTCCATGCATGTATTGAGAACTCAAAACTAAACCAATGTGGATTGGACTTTTAGAGCATGAACAAGGAACCTCTGCTGTTTTAAACTTTACTTTTGATTTGATTTGAAGTAGCATACCAATTGGATAATCACCTTTAATGCTATTCTCTTTCCATGCCTTGCCCAGGTCTCGGCTTCTATGTTGGAGTTGTATAACGATCGGCTACAGGACCTCTTTGTGAGCCCTGCTGAGGCGCTGTCAAAACGCATCGAGATTAAAAAGGACAAAAAGGGCTTGGTATTTGCCCAAGGAGCAGAAGCAAAGGAAGCAATTAGTGCTGGCGAGCTCTTTGCTCTTTTTGAACTGGGCTCTGCCAACCGCCATATTGCAGCTACCAGTATGTTTTAGTAAAAGTTGCTACAATTGTATAGGATCCTCTATTTTGTCAAACACCATTGGCCAAATTATTTTTTGCCTCACTGGCCACTACATAGTATTATATAGTCACTGGTGGATCAATCATAGATGCTCTAGTCGGTAATATAAATTTTCCCCCCATTTTTTTTTTTTACAAAACAGGCACAGTGAAGAAGCCCATTGTGTTTCTGACAAAACCAAAAACCACCATAAGCTCCTGATGTTATTTTTGTAATACATTATTTTCTTCTTCACGTCTAAAATATTGTCTTGGTTTCCGTACATGGCTGAGTATTGCTACTAGGATGCTAGGATTTAACGGACATGTGAACACACAGCTCCGAACTAGCTACACTAACACCCCTGATCACGTTTTGCTAGGCTTTGATTGTTACTGACTATATGACCTTGACTGTGTTGTGAATTTTAAAAGGGTGACTTGTCTGTCTGGTTGACCTTACAGAGATGAATATAGAAAGCTCTCGCTCTCACCTGATCATCAGTATCATGTTGGAAAGTTGCAACCTGGCCAATAGAAGCATAACGTTTGGCAAGCTGAACCTTGTTGACCTGGCAGGAAGTGAGAGAGCGGCAAAGACAGGAGCTAAAGATGACCAGCTCAAGGTGAAGATCTAAAACGAATGATGAAAATTATATAATGTAGCATCGTTTTATTATCTAAGCATTTAAGCATCTGTGTGCCACAGGTTACGGGGAAGGTGGTTGACATAGATTTAGCGCTCCTCCGCCCTTTGACCTGTTATAACTCTGGGCCTAATTGCTTAGTAAGGCAGGTCCTTTCTACTGTGCTTGGAATTTGGCGATCAGCTATCCCAATCTCTCACCAAATAGGCCTTTTCCTCCTGTAGAGTTCATGTAATTTATTTTGACATATTTGCACTGTCCACAAATGTTTCTGGCAAGAATTGTCTTTTAACCAGTATTTGCGCAAACTCAGTAAGAGATACCCTTAAAACCCCAAGGTCAACGGCACAGTGGATAGGGTGGGCTGTGAGAAGAATTTGAATTCCTTCTTGCTTGGGCAGATGGTGTGGATCTTTTTTAAACCAGCACATCCTGTATTTCTGACAGTTGAGCTTTCCAATACTTCGGTGTTAGGGTTGAATTGAGAGTGTAGTACATGCCCTGTTTGGGCTGGATTTGTATCGGCTCAGACCTCCCCACATGTCTGATGACCAGAGGGTCCACGTCATCTGTGTTGATCTCAGTACTCAGTTGGAATTCTCAATTTGAAAGTCATACTATCCCAACTTTTCCAGCCAACTGACAGCTGCTCCTCTGGATGGCCAATGGGAAACAACCAAGAGAGGCTGTTGTGATCAGTGAAGTGTGGCCACGTCAGTAGAGTCTGATGCCACAGCCATGTGTGTCCAGGAGTCAAAGAGAGCAAAATTAGACCTGCTGTCTTGGTTGGAAGGATGGCATGCTCTCATGTATGAGACCATATACAGTATGCAGAAGAGGGTGAATAGGTGCAACCTAAATCTTTGTCACTGGCTCCAAATATTGACTGATAGTTCAGGAGTAAATGGGGGAGTTTTTTCTTCTTGTTGCTCACTTGCAGATATGAATAACTCTTGAAGAAGGAATGGCATTTCCAGGGCACTAAAAAAACTTCAGGCACTGACCACAGGGGGGGAACAGCCATCTTTCTGCTTGTATTAATGTGGTCAAGACTTTCCTCACCTGATTGCCAGGAATCGTAGCTGGTTTACAGGGGATCGTTTCTTGGACGCTGGAACTTGTGAAGCTTTTTAGGATATATAGTACATCAGGTAGAGGTAGGTAGAGATGTGTCTTCATCAGTATTGCCAGGCAGGTGCCTTTAACATAGACTGGTACAGACAGCAGACAAGCTTCATAATTGAATCTGCAGCTTTTCACCCTTTTTCACAAGGATATTTCCAGAGGTGATGGCCTCCACAAGGCCTGCATTCCCAGGAACTGACATTAATCCAGGCCTTGGATCTTCAACACGTCCAAATGCATTAGATTATTATTATTTATTTGTATTTTTTTTTGCGGTGGGAGTTTTGAAGGTTTTAATAGAAGCAATCTGATTACTATATGAATTCTGATAGATCCTTCTGTGAGATAGTTGGGCATAGGCTTTCCATGAATATATGGTATGGTTGCATTGAAACATGAACAACATGAAATCTAACCACAGGAACAGAAAGATGGAGTTAGAGTCCAGTCCACATTTGTATTGTCCAAATGGAATGTCACATCATGCTCCAGAGATGTGCCCATTGCAAAATTTTGCCATTAACTGTCCTTTTGTTTACTGCAATGATTGGTGTATTTGTTTCCTTTCTGCAGCAAGATTCAGTTGCATAGTCTTCTTGAGTACCAAAGCCAAGGCCTAAAAGTGTAGGAAGATCTTTTGTAAACATTTCATGTGTAGTTGGTTGTAGAGACCCCTTAAGAATGCAATGCCTGCCAATGGGTACTTTACTTACAGCTTTTTTCCTGGGTAGGTTAAGGTAAGTAATTTAACCAACTGTGTGTGTGTGTGTGTGTGTGTGTGTGTGTGTGTGTGTGTGTGTGTGTGTGTGTGTGTGTGTGTGT
>JAQLOM010000014.1:2041498-2066583 GCA_030068315.1 Chrysichthys thysi | reverse complement strand
CCCCCGGCGGGGTCTGCAGCGTTACAGAGATTTTCTATAAGGGAGACAAGGAAATAAAACACGCCCTAATCTTAGTTTAAATCAACATTATTACATTTTTATTAAATAATTTGTTCTGGCCAAGTTCGGTTCAAATCTGCTATCTGAAAGCATGGACCATTTCTTTTGTTCATTTGTTTCATTGTCATTTGCTGAATAGTCGATTTCATGAAATTTCAGGTGAGGAGTTTTTGTATGTTCTACCAGAATTAATCTGCTATAATAAAACTATAATAGAATCCTATACATAATAATATAATGAATATAATAATAAAACTTTTGCAAGATAGCCTACGACTACTAGACAAGGTACTAAGAAAGAATGTGAATATTAAAAAGTGTAGGCTGGAATGAGTTCTGAAGGCAAAAATAATAAATAAATAAAAAAAGTTGGAATTTAGATTTAAATATTTGACAAACTTTTCGGACAGATTTTTAACTTCTGACCTACCACCAATTTTATTAAAAGCAAAGAGAATCTAACAGGATCCATGTCTCAATGCCCAATCAAAAATCCTCTGGAAGGAAACTGTCCACCTATAGCTGTCTTCTAATTTAAATAAAAAAGCTATAAGATTAAAAAAAAAAAAACATTGAAAAATTGGGTGGAAAAGTAACATTTTATTGTAGTAATACGTGGAAAAAACAAATCATAAGGATTGAATATCCTGTTAAATGGTCATGTGAATGATTTATCACTGAATTTGTTAATATCCAGCTTAAGTAATATAACCATGCCATTGCTTGATGATTCAAGCCCTAGCTAGTGTTGCTAGCTTGCTATCTAGATTAGATATATTCTAATCGGTCCTGAAGATGAAGGAAAGATTTTAAAAAAGTAAGAAAATCTGAGTTGTATTTTTTTTTCCTTTTTTTGTTTTGTTTTGTTTTTTCCATCTTCACTTTCTTCCCAACTTCTAAGGAACGAGTTTTGTGCTTTTCGGAAATGTTTACATGGCGGAAAAAACCCCACAAAGTATGAAAGGAACCTTACAAAGTAATCTCCAAGAATCTCAGACTCTTGCTATCATGTTTTTAATTTTTTTAAAATTTTTTTTAGTAATCAAATATTCTACCGATTCTATCTGGTCGATTAATTGAGTAGTCTGTTAAGAAGTTTTAAATCGTGCATAATTCTTCCATGTACAAATTACTTTACTTAAGCTACAGTTTTATTTCATAAATGCCTTAATGCAGAACCCAGATTTCCAATAGAAGTGCTGAAACATAAATAAATAAATAAATATGGTATATAAAATTAATAAATATGCTGTATATGACTTTGTTGTATGCTAGGTATAGTTTGCAGTACACCCATTGCATAACTTTTTTTTTTTTTTTAATCTATGGTTTAGATGGTGCAGCCAAATTACTTGATTAATTCTAGGTGTCATTTCTGCTCCACATGAATCTAGCAAGAACACTAAGAAACTCTAGGAAACCTTTTGCTTCTCCCCGGAAAGAGCCTGTTCCAATTATGGTTGCGCGGCGAGTCAGTACCACAATGCCAGCTGGAAATGTGGACACAGTTGATGATGGGCCTGATGCCATGCTCTCATACAAGGCTTGACTCATCATGTTCACACGGACCTACATCCACCGCACGACCCGGTGATGCTCTAATCAGAAGCTGGGTTGGAAAAAAAAATGAAATGTTGATAGACTGCTCAGTGATGAAATTTATGGATGATGGATTTTATTGCCCGTTGCCATGGAGCCCTTTGTCATACGAGGGTTCGGCATTACTCCATTTGGTCCTCTGATGGGTTATGGATTTTTTTTTTTTTTTTAGGTGGTTAGAAAAACAACCTCGCTCAGTGTTGATTGGATTTCAGCACCATTTAAGGCCTTCAGCTCACTTTGCTTTCAGTCTGCCTCTCTTGATTCATTTCATCGCATGTCGCTAATGTATCTGAGTCATCTAATTATGGATATCACTAGACGCAATCATCACCAGTTTCACTCTCGATGGCATCTTCAGAATGCTCTGGCAAAGGACTGTTTAGGAAATGATCTCACAGTAAGCACAGTTTCTTTTCTGATTGTCTTTGTATCATGACTCACGTATTTGTGAAAGTATTTATTTTTTTTAATATGTGATTCGATTTTTCTAAAAAGGAACTTCAGCTGGTGTTGTAGTTGGGCCTCCTGTAAGTGGGAACATCCATCATCACTCCCAGTAGGTGCAATTATAGAGACATCTTGGATTTCTAAGGTGTTATCTGAGATTTAAAGTTATTAGCTATTCACTTTAACTGGATTCGTAAGCAGCATTCAGAACAGTAATAGTAAACATCTGAATTGACAAATTTGATTGGTCAGAAGGTATATTGATTTATATTTCAGCAGCTCGGACAGTAGTTCTGGGTGAAAGACAGGGTTACACAGGTTCATCTAACCTACACTAAGTGTTATATAGAGGAACACACTGTGTATTATTAATATAATAATATGAAGCAACCTCATGTGGGAGCTATAGTGAAGGGCGTTTGTAAATTGATCACAGATTGTTTGATTTATTGCCAAGAATTCAAGTTTGAAGATGGTAGATTTTCTCAGCAGGTGTGTATCTGTGTGTGTGTATGGGGGGGGGGGGGGGGGTTGTAGGTCAATAAACAATTACACAATGTTTTAAATCCTGCTGTTGATAAAGACCTGCTGCCAGGCCTTCATTAGATGTGTCCAAGTCTGAGCAGACCAAGATAGACCAGTCAGTGAATTGAGAGAAGATGGTGCTGTGTGCAGCGGTCCAGTGCATGGAGGTTTCAGTTGGTAGCTAAGGTTGCCAAGCGTCCCGATTTGTGCGGGTTGTCCCAGAAAATGGGTGATTTTCATTTGTCCCGTCCTGGACAGCTGTAGTCATCCTAATCACAGCCTTGTTGGCCAATAAAAGCTTACTGTAAACATGGCAAGTGCGTGTTTGCACTGGCCCCTAGTGGTGAGCGGTTACAAAATTATGGAGTGTGTGTGGTCAAAATGAGCAGTGAACCTGCTAAGAAAAAACAGCATTTGAACACCGCCACCCCCCCACCCCCCGGCTCGCAGCATTTTAACAAAGCCCCCCCACCCCCAACCCTGCTAGTAGACCGTCCCACATTTGAGGTTGAGAAAGTTGGCAACCCAATTGGTAGCTGACCATTAAGAGTGCCCTTTATTTTGGACTTGCTTGGCTACACTACCCCTTCTGGAGTAGCCATGTGATCCAGTAAATATCCCAATCAATAGTAACCCAAAAACCCCAGTAAAGCTCAAGCGTCTTTGGTATGTGTTTTAATTTGCCTCACCTGAAGCACCACTTCTACGTCTTTAGGATCTATGTGGACACCTTCAACAAGCAGTTTCCCCTTTGGACATCAAGCAAATGTTTGGTTTGGTTATGGTTCACATGACCTTGGAGTCACTTTCTTCTTGTGATCCTTCATCCATACGATGTGTCAGAACCGTCATCCAAGATTTGGCCACCGCCAGGTTTAGACTCTGTGTATGGAGACAAGGCAGTTACATCAGTAAACCTCACTATCTGAATAGAAACCCTTGAGGATGGCCAGACTCTCCCCAGTGGCATGCCACACGTATTGCCTGCCTGGTGTTGAGTTGTTGAGGGTCATGGATCACACACTTGCGTGTCCTTGTCTGTACCTGATGGAGAAGGGTGAAAGTCTGTTACTTGTCACCAAAGTTTGATGGGGAATGTCTCTGTGAGTGGGTGTCAGGGGTGACTGACTAGGATGGTTTCAGATAAGTCTAAGTGGAGTTGGACAAAACAAGTGGTGTTCAAGTCATCAAGCAGTTCATCAAGGCATTGACCCCAATAGTTACCGCTTAGAGACCTAGGGGATATCTGGACCAGAACCAATTTCTGCACAGCACTGTGGATCAGTACAAGGCTAGCTTTATTTCTTTTTAAGCAGGCACAGGTTTAGGACTGAACCGCACAATTTCTCCTACAGTTTCACCACTATTCCTTCCTTACTTTTTTGGTCAGTGATGACCTTTTCACCAATTTGCATCTCCTTGATGTGACACTGGTGGATTTAAAAATTGACACTGTAAAATTGCAAAATCTTGGCTGGTGTTCAGAGGACTATTCTAGTCCATTCTCTCTTATGTAAGGCCTCGGTGATAGAGGAGCATGGACAGGTTTGGTTCATCCAGAATTTTCTGGCCATGACAGATTTAGAAGCGGACTGAATCAAAGCCGACGGTTGCACTACGCCTGACAAAGCGTGAAAATGAAGAGGACGATAAAGCGAGAGACAAGAAGGTGGATGAATTTAACAGCCATTTTAAAACTGAGAGCAGCCTGCATCACGTTAGAGATGATACAGCATGTAGATTAGCGTAAATCTGGCCACTAATGGAAGTTAATTGAGATGCATGGTATACTCTCCCTCCCCTGTCAATGGTCCTCATTTTTTTCAGCAGGGTTGGGGTCAGATGAGGTCAGGACTTGTTTTAAGTTTAATGTTGGCCTGCTTTATTCATTCTACATCCAGGGGTGATGTGTGTTTGGGGTCATTGTTTGGGATGTATCCAGTTGTGTTCAAGTATCCGCTGTCAATGTGATGCTTTGAGATTATGTTGAAGAATCCTGAGGTCTATTATTCCATCCACTTTGTGCAATACACCAATTCCACTGGCAGCTGCAGAACATGATGCTTCCACCACTATGCTTTACAGATGGTTCAGTGGTCCTCTGTACCTCTGATCATTGTTTCCAACAACACAATCTTTATTCTTATCTGACCATAAAACTTTCCTCCAGAAGGCTTTTTCTTTGTCCACGTGGTCAACTGCAAACTTTATGCATGCCTGAAGATGTCAGTTTTGGAGCAGGGGCTTCTTTTTTGTGTAGCAGCCTCTCAGTCCTTTATGATGTAAAACTTGCTTGACTGAAGACAGTGTTGCAGCAGCTTCCAGTTTCATGGCAGGTCTGTGCCTTCATGGTTCCTGGGCTGTTCCTGACCATCGGAAACCAATTTCCTCTCAGTTGACAGTGACAGTTTGGATCTTCTTCAATACTTGGGCAAAGTTATATATCCCAATAACTTCTACTTGTCAAACAAACCATTCTTATGTTGTGAACAGAAATGCTACCAGATTTAGCAGTCTTGATCACTAACAGGAAGTTAAGAGACCTTGGTCTTGATAAGGTAAAAGACATTATGGAACTTTCAGCATCACTGAATTAATAATACAAATGGGTGTATGTACATTATCTCACAAAGGTGAGTACACCCCTCATATTTGTGTAAATATTTTATTATGTCTTTTCATGGGACCACAGTGAAGACAGGCCACTTTGATCCAATGTAAAGTAGTCAGTGTACAGCTTGAATAACAGTGTAAATTTGCCGTCCCCTCAAAATAACTAAACACAAAGCCATTAATGTGAAAATGCCCTAATTGTTGGCCACCATTATTTTCCAGCACTGCCTTAACTCTCTTGGGCATGGAGTTCACTAGAGCTCTACAAGTCGCCACTGGAACCCTCCTCCATGAGGACATCACAGAGCTGGTGGATGTTACAGACCTTGCTTGATGTTAGAGAATTTGCTTTGATATACGAGTGCTTTGGATTACAGGCACGTCTCCGGAACGAATTATGCTGACAAGCAGAGGTTCCACTGTAAGTTTATCTTGGTCTCGTCAGACCACAGGACATGGTTCCAGTAATCCATGTCCTTAGTCTGCTTGTCTTCAGCAAACTGTTTGCGGGCTTTCTTGTGCATCATCTTTAGAAGAGGCTTCCTTCTCAGACGACAGCCATGCAGACCAATTTGATGCAGTTTGCGGAGTATGGGCTGAGCCCTGACAGGCTGACCTCCCCCGCAACCTCTGCTGGAATCCTGGCAGCACTCATACGTCTAGTTTCAAAAGACAACCTCTGGATATGACGCTGAGCACGCGCACTCAACTTCTTTGGTGAACCATGGCGAGGCCTGTTCTGAGTGGAACCTGTCCTGTTAAAGCGCTGTATGGTCTTGGGCACCATGCTGCAGCTCAGTTTCAGGGTGTTGGCAATCTTCTTATAGCCTCGGCCATCTTTATGTAGAGCAACAAGTTTTTTTTTCAGATTCTCAGAGAGTTCCTTGCCATGAGGAGCCATGTTGAACTTCCAGTGTCCAGTATGAGAGAGTGTGAGAGCAAGAAAACCAAGTTAAACACACCTGCTCCCCATACACACCTGAGACCTTGTAACACTAACGAGTCACATGACACCGGGGAGGGAAAAGGGCTAATTGGGCCCAGTTTGGACATTTTCCCTTAGGGGTGTACCGTACTCCCTTTTGTTGCCAGAGGTTTAGACATTAATGGTTGTGTGTTTAGTTATTTTGAGGGGACGGCAAATTTACACTGTTATACAAGCTGTACACCAGTGGTTCTTAAACTTTTTTGGGTGCGACCCAAATTCAGGTCCGGTGGGTATGTGCGACCCAAAGCCTCCCCCCCGGGGTGAAATGTTGGAGGGGTGAGCGCTATTAAAGTTTGGCGATGGGGGGGTGCCCACGCGCGCGCTGTTAAAATTTTGCGGGCGGGTGATGTTTTTTCTCTAAGAAAAATGATTTTTTTTTGTCATGGTCTCGCGACCCATTCTGGAGGGCCTCGCGACCCATACTTTAAGAACCCCTGCTGTACACTGACTACTTTACATTGATTCAAAGTGGCCTATCTTCAGTGTGGGCCCATGAAAAGATCTAATAAAATATTTACAAAAATGTGAGGGGTGTACTCACTTTTTTTTCAAAGAAATCACATATTTCTGTTCCATGCACATGCTCATGTCCATGATGACTGTATGTAGACTTCTGACTGCAACTGTATATGAACAACATGAAATACGCATTTCGTTTATAACTGCATTAGTGTGACTCCTTGACTGCATGCTGCAACTTTAGTCATGCCAGAAGGCGTCCGTTTTGGAGAAGGGGCTTCTTTCTTGAACAGCAGCCTCTTAGTCCATGGTGATCTAAAACAGTGTCCCAGCAGCTTCCAGTTCATGGCAGGTTTGTGCCTTCATGGTTCCTGTGGCGTTCCTGACCATCAATACCAATTTCCTTCTTCTTCCTCTTCAAGTCCTTGGCAAAGCTACTACACCTGCCATCAACTTTCATTTGTCAAGCAAACTCTTTTATTTAAATGGTTTTCCCTCATATTTTCTCTGACTGCTGCATAACGTTTGGTTTTTGTCCGAGTTCCTCTTCCTCTACGTTTAATATAACCCAACTCTCGTGATTTGTTTCAATATTTGGGGCTCTTTCTTTCTTCCTTCCTTTTTTAAGCCATCATTACGGAGATGATCTAAATCCAAAGTGAAATTTCAGCACCAAACATGCATTCATGGACTGTTTTTAATGGGAATGGAAGATTCTGCTTTCTTGAACCGTTTTGTTAACGAAATTCATGAGAGAATCTCAGATAGCACGTTGGAAATCTTTGCTGCTTGTTGCCAGTTAAGCCCTCCATGACAGTCCGTGCTCTTTTCAATGGACCGTTTTTGTCTCTCGCACTATCCTCCTCCTCTCGTCCACCAGCAGGGAGCTCGTCATTTATTCATCACCCCAGCCAAATTAGCACTTGTTAGCCTCCGACTGTTTGCTTTATTTTATTTGACATCATTAGCCCGTCCTCCTCTAAATAGGAGTGCTTATAGCTCCCTCACCTAGCAACCTATACCGAGGTTGTGGCTTTTCCCCCCTCGCCGGCTTCTCCCGCACCCTCTCTGGGTGTTAAACACCCCTGTGCTGCCCAGGTGCCACCTCCCGATGACGCATGACACGCGTTCCCTGCTTCATCCCTCCGTTTCTGTTTCTCTTCTTCGCTATCCGTCTCTTGCACGAGTTTTGCGGCCTTCCCTGCGTCTGCATGCTCTCTGTGTAACGGGCCAACTCCAGTTTAAGTTGTGATGGAGGTGATGAGAAGAGGTCTACACTTTTAAATGTGCCACTTGGTATTGGGTCAATTTTTTTTTTTTTTTTTTTGAAGTTGGATGTGATGTCAGCCGGAAGACGAATTGAAGGGAAACCTGCCAGTGTCATGGGGTCAGCGTGAACCTTTTTATTTTTTCTAGACGCCACACCGAGGCCGTCACCTGTGGCCCTTAAACCAAATCTACTGCCATTTTGCTTGCTCTTTTCTGCAATTTAAAAAAAAAAAAAAATAATAATAATTTTTTTTTTTGGAATTCACAAGAGAAGACTTGTGAACATAAATAAAAGCACGACTTGGATACTGGTAGGTAGTCTGAATTTACCTATTAGAAATAACCCCTAATAATCTTTGCCGTTTATGTTTTTTTTTTTTTCTTTGTTTTTTTTTTTCCCTCCATTTGCAGTTGGCTACTACAGAAATGCCAGTGGCTCAGATGAGTCATGTTTCATGTTGACTTCACAGTTGGGTCAAAAAGAATCTGCTCCTGCTGGTTCACCAACGCCGATCTTGCCCGTCGTGTGTGGTAAATAAATGATAGCTGTTATTCTTCCACCATCTGCGACAGTGTGCTATGTGCTTAGCGAGAGGGTTTCTCGACCATATGCTTCATCTTGAGGAGAAATCTATCCATCCTCAGACTTCCCCTTTTAGCTCCATGACTAGAGAAGAAAATGGCTTATGATTGGTGTTTATGTGAGTCAGGAACATGACTGCAAATGTCGAAGATGATCCAGGCATCTGTCACACAGACATGGATCTGTCATAGATGACGCTTCCAAAAGTGTGCATGTGTTAACTTTTTATTTACAAATGCATTTATTTAATAGCATAATTCTTTCAGATGTTTGGGAAATCCCAGTATTAAGTTGGAAATCTATTGGGATATCCTCTTCACACGCAATTTTGCTTCAAGTTGCATTCCTGCTCTTACTTTTTCAAACAGAGTGTGTGTGCAAACCGGTACTGGTCAAAAACGTATTTTTTCCCCCACTGTAACAGAACTGGTTGTTTTTGGTCCTGGAACCGAACATAGAGTCCTTGATACAAAGGGCTTGGGGCATGATTGTGTTACCATGACAACTGCCTTATTCCTGTTGCCATCCTTATTTGTTAGGGTCTCAAAGCCAGAAATCCAATAGTAAAATCCGGCCTTATTATTAGATACGCGTTTTCGTCAGTAAATCTGATTACAGCACGTTTTCGAATCCGGTTCTTAAAAAATCGTTTCGTGTTTTGTCCTCGTTGCTGAATTCCAGTCATCTGAGATATATGCGGAGGCGTTAGGCATTAAAGTCGCAGTTCATATCAGAGCACTCATCATATAAACAAATAAATGACTGCAAAGTCATTTTTTAGACACTATTCACAACTTCTTGTATTTCCCTAGCGACTAGCGATCAGCCGATTGTGAATGATTCAAGGTGAACTCATTTAGGTGAACTTTGAGAGCCAGATCTTTGTACAGCCTTGACATCCCTTTCGGCGAGAGGGTTTTATTTTGAGGTGTGCGAATCCGAACCACCAACAACGTAAGGATGCTTATTATAGTTAGGTGATGGTAAGGTGGTGTTGTTAATTAGATAAATAGAACAAGATTCAAAACTTTTGTGGGGAGGGATGGTCCATTTTTGAAAAGAAAAAAAAAATGCAACGAGGGATGTCATTTGAGAACTCGGAGCCTTCTCTTATTGTTTAAAAGAGCCAAATGAATTTGACTCACAGAAAAGAGCCGTTTCAGAACGATGCATAAATCTACAAAAGTTCACGTCTAAATCTACCATTGTGTCTTTCATTGCTCCTTTAGTATTTTTAAAAGTCTAAAATATGGATATTTGTCTCAAATGCTAAGATAAGATATAGATATATGGCAGTTAGCCAAAATTTGCTAATTGCGTTGCGTCAAATATAGCGAAGTATATCCTCCTGAGACCCCACTGTCCTCATATGAGGTATACTGTGTGTATTTCCTTATAACATCCTCATATGAGGAACACTGGGTATTAGTCTTTTACCAAAGTTCATCCTGTTTGTTCAAAAGTTGTGAGTTACTGAAAGAAAAAAAAAACAAAACGAAACAGTGCGGAGAAATGACAAGGCACATGACGTTAGAGTTTGGGTCTCAGGAGGATATAACATCTTTTTTGGACACTATGAAATCTTATTTGGAAAAAATAATTAGACAGAAGAAACTGCTGGTAGTGGATACAGACCTCTGGACCTGCATGTTTCTTTATTATTATTATTATTATTATTATTATTATTACAAACTTGGGAGAAAAAAAACATTTGAAAGTATCCCTGAAAAACAATCAGAGCTCGACTGATTGAAAGCTCGGAGTGAGGGGAAAAAACAACAACAACAACAACAACTGTGTCCAATTTCTTTTCCAACTGGAATCTTTTCATTACAGGCTTGTGTGAACATGCCGCTTTGTCGACGCGCTCCCTGAATTATTGATGGCTGTACACGGTTAAAAATGCAGCCCCAACCTTTTTAACGTTCATCAAAAGGATGTGCCAATTAGTATCTTTAAAAAAAAAAAAAAAAAAAGAACAGAAACCATCACAGGCGAGCTTACTTAAAGCTGTGATGATACGAATTCCTTAACACCACAATGGCCCCCACAGCTAAAACAAAGAATAAAAGACATTTCGTGCTTCGCAATTAACGCCCTTGCAAAACTGTACACGCGACTGTCTGAGTCCTCCGACAGATAAATGAGTTCGGAACAGAGGGCTGACCGTTTGACGACTGGGTGTCAGGAAGGAGAAGAAAAATGACAGAAAGGGGGTGATATAATGAGGGAGGAGGCTGTAGAGGAATAGAGGGGAGATGAGGGTCGAGGGCCATGTGCCTAGCAGAGAGAGAGAGAGAGAGAATGTGAGTGATGAAACAGAAGAAGGGAGGTGTGAGAAGAGAAAAGAGGAATAGAAAGGTGTGAATATCAGTGGTTCGAGCATTCCCAGGTGTAACACCCACACCGTTCGCAAACTCACACAATTCTAGCAACGGCAGGAACGTGGGAGGAAAATGACCACACACACCTAAAATTTATTTTTTTAAATATTCTAATTAATGCACTCTCTTTTTTAAATTGTACTTTATAGATTGGGTCTTTTTTTTTATCAAAGGGATGACTCACAATCATTTTTTTTAAAAATCCATTTTTTTTGCATCCAATTAGGAAATGAACCCAAGAGATGACAAAGATCTGGGATGAATGAAGGATTTAGAGCGAGAATCAAAATGATCTTCAGCAGCTGGTTCACAATTAATCAGAACACGATAACTGTGAAGACAAAACAAATCAGGCCGTTAGTGAGAATCTCATTAGGCGTTCTTTATCTCAGACTTTATTATTTCTTTGTTTTTCAGATTTTTTTTTTTTTTTTTTAAAGAAAGATGAAAATCTAGGGGGGGAAAGGAATTTTTTTTTTTTAGGGATTATGGAAAACTTTTTTTTTTAAGGCATGTCTTGTGAGGAATGTTAGGACGTTTATTTCCTATAATTGAAAACACATTAATAAAACAATAGTTCACTCCATGCCTCTCGCCCTGAGCTCCTCGCTCATCATGGACAACATCAGAAATCTTGACACCCTTCATTGCTTTGGGGTTTTTTTTGTTGCAAAAACTAAAAAAAAAAATAAAGAAAATTGAACTGCCTTGAAAAGTTATGTTTGAAAATGGAAGGCGGCCAAAATCTGGTGTTGACTGCGGACTTTGTTCTGAAACAAAGAAAGAAAAAGAAAGAAAGAAAATCAGATAAGACAAAAAAAAAAAAATACAGCTGTCAAATAAATTTCCCCCCTGTAAAACCATATCCTTTCCAGTGTAGTGTTATACCACAAAACCTCAGTTATAAACTACTGAATTTACCATTACACAAGAAAGTAAATAGAATAATAGAAGTAACTGAAAACTTGAACATATCACTTTTCCACGCAGCCCCTATGCAACACAACACATTTGTCGTATCGTTCATCTAACTTCTGGATTCCTGCAGAGAAGAAGTTTTTTGTCTGCTCCTGAAACCAGGTGAGCCCTGCTAACTTTACTTCATCATCAGAGGTGAATCTGCGACCGCGCAGCGCCTCCTTCAGTAGGCTGAAGATGTGATAATGGGTCAGCACCAGATCCGGGCTGTAAGGAGGACGTGGGAGACGTCGGAACCCGAGCCGTTGCGCTGTCTCTACTGTCCCTGCTCCTGTATGAGGCCGTGCATTGTCATGGTGCAGTAAGACTGTTTCGAACAGCGTTCCTCTTCTTTTGCTGCGTATTGCAGGTTTAAGTTCATTTTGCAGCAATGCACAGGAATCTGCACTGTTCACTGTTTGCTCATGCGCTTGGAAATGCACCAGAATTGAAACCTTCATGTCCCAAAAGTGCGTTAACATGATTTTCTTGGCGGAGAGCTGACTTTTGGAGAAGACCACTGTCTCCACTCTTCGCTTTGTCGTTTGTTCTCTGGATTATCGTGTCATTTAAAACTTGCCTTTACTTTTTGATTCTTCCTAGTACTGTATTAATGAATCATAGTTGTAATAGTGTTTATAACATAATTCACGTTTACTAATGGAGTAAATAACCCAACAGCTAAGGGAACCTTCATCCAAAGCCAGGAATGCAAACCCATATTTATTGTACAGTACATCTCCAGGTTATTAGACGAACATAACACTTGTGACATTTCAAACCAGCTTCGGAAAGGCTCCCAGTTTTAAACCCTGTCTCTGCTCCGACATATTGCGGATTTCATCTTAGGTTCTGCTATGTAAATAACCTTGGCCTTTGAAGAACAACAAAAATGATTCTGGTGTTTTCTCTCTCGATTCACCAGAGAACAGGATCCGATGAAAAGGAAATCGCAAACCCGAAGAGTTCTGCAACCACACGGCACTGACATGAAGGTAAGGGGAAAACAAATGACCAATGCTGTTATGATCACACGTAGCATTTGGAAGTCCTGCTTCAAGTTGGGCCCTTATAGGACTGACTTTTAATCAGGAGAAAATATTACCTGAAACCTGAGCTACGGAGAAAAACCCAGGACTCGAAATCATAGTGGTGACATGAGGGGAATCATTTATTTCTTTGTAAATCAAGTTGGCAGTTTGGATTCAAATGATTCCAATGGAACCCGTTGGTGCGCTTACCATACTGTCCCAGCACCACTACTTTTAATAAGCGAGCCTTCCAGCGTAGCAAGAACACCTCCGTAGAGCTCTGTGTAATTAAAGAAGGAACTGCTTGTTTGATATCAGTTAAATAAATCTGAATACTTTTCCAGCTTCTTAAACACAAATTATCTTGCATGATCAAGCCAAGGCTCGCGAAGTGACAGCAAATAACTGAACGACGTGATTGCTTTTTGACCGAATAGCATCCTGTTTTTATTAAACTGTAGATTTTTCTTATGGCGGCTGACCAACATCGCGCAAAGGGAGCTTAGCTGTTGTTCTTCAAGTCTTTTGCTCTCGTTTTCTTGGCTCTGACAACCAGTGAATTTTTTTTTTTTTTTTTTTTTTTTTAATAAGTAAAATGACTTCCAAGTGGGTTAAATTAAGCTGTCGCGGGGAGATTAGCAGCAGGTTACCAGCTTTTTTTTTTTTTTTTTTTTTGGCTTTCATGTTAGGAAACAAACTTTCAGAGTCTCCCAACACACAATCACACCTCCTAGAGCTAAAGCAAGATGATGTGTGAGTGCTTTGTTGCTAATGCCTTATGAGTCTTATTGCATCACATAAATGCACCAGTGAAGGAAATGCTTTATGATCGCATATGGGAAATCTCATCACATAAACATTTTAGGTGGGGAATGGCTTTATTATTCAAGATCCAATGCCTTTATGACACTGTAATATATACACAGACATCCCAAAAGTAAATAGACGTTACTATGCATACACTATGCCGGGTGCTTCAAACCTGTTAATATATGATTATTTTTCATTTCAGATTACAGGATATTAATAGCTTAGAGCAACTAGCCATGCGGCAAACACCAGCTCAAAACAGCTGTGTGATTTTCAAAGAGTTTGTATTGTGGGTCAGTCTGAGGGTGGACCCGTTGTAAGGTCATTGATGTTGTAGAGCAACTCCGAGTGAGTCTGAGTACTTCTATGAGGGATCTCTACTATGGCAGGGCAGCGAGAAGCACGTTTCTAGAAATAAATGTTTTAAAAATGATGGTGTTTATTTTCTTTTGAGATACCCAAATACCCAATGGTCCTCATATGTGGATCTTATAAGGAAATACACACAATGTAGTAGGACGATGGGGTCTCAGGAGGTTATAAGGCCCTTAATCATCTCTTAATATACTTGAAAAAAAGTATAGCCCAATATAGCATCAGGTTCCTGTTCTCCTACTGATGTAGTCTAAAGTTTCAATGTGTTGCTCATTCAGAGATGCTTTTCTGCTAAGCACGTTTGTAAAGAGTGGTTATCTGAGTGGCTGTTGCCTTCCTGACAGTTCAACCCAGTCTGGCCTTTCTCCTCTGACCTCTCTAATCAACTAGGTGTCGTATGTGTGTATGGAAATCCCAGATTAGCACTTTGTAAAATACTCATACCTGTCTGACTCTAACCACTGTGCCATGGTCATAGTTACTGAGATCATGTGGTCATATCCACCAGTCTGATCTTTGATCTGAACATTTACCTGGGCAGTGGTAGCCTGGTGGTCAGGGCACTGGCCCTTCAGTCGGAAGGTTGTGGGTTCAAGGCTCAGGACTGATGAGGTACACTGAGGTACCCTGAGCAAGGTACCGTCCCCAAGCACTGCTCCCCGGGCACCACGCTGTTTGGCTGCCCCCTGCTTCACACGGTGAATGGGTCAAATGCAGAGAAAGAATTTCACTGTGTGTCACACTATGCTGTGGTGTGTTTCACGTGTGACTATCACTAGCACATTATTACATTAGTAGCACATTATTAACCCAAGCTCATGGTATGTATGAATGAATGTATGTATGGAATGTATGTATGAATGTATGTATGCACTGCTGCCACATCATTGGCTGTTTGGATAATTGCATTGTAAGAGATCTTTATGCAGTTGGTATGGTTGTATTTATGCCAACTACATACAGTATTGTGCAAAAGGTTGTTTTGGTACAAGTTTTATCGTAGATATTTATTTTTCATGAACTCTGCATTATTGAGTCAGTATAAAAAAACGTTTTAGATGCCCAAGCATTACTTTTCAAAAAAACAAAACAAAAATTGTATTTGAAAGATTTTGTATGTCAGTAACCAGTGCAAGATATTGCATAAAATATCACTTTTCAGACAAAAACATTTTGAAAGCTCCTGGGTTTTACATGCAAAAGAACCCTGAAGAAGAAGAAGAAGAAGAAGAAGAGGAAGAGCAAGAGGAAGAAGAAGAAGAAGAAGAACAACAACAACAACAACCACCCACCACCACGTGCAACAGCCAGTCTCCAGAAGAACTGTGACAGATTCTCCAAGATCCAGAAAAAACTGACAGCTCATTTCCTTATAAAACTGTACAAATTATACATACTTCGCACTACTATTTTAAAAAATGTCTTTGGTTTGTTTGGCCTTTGTTTAGTTTAGTACTGTATACTGCATGCTGTAGCATTTTTCCTTTTAAGTAGAAAGATTTAATTTCATTAATTTTGAAGACATTTTTACTTCACAGCATTTCTCTGCATATGCAAAAGACATAAGACTTTTGCACAATACAGTACATTAAACTGTGCTGTACTGTCTGTTACATCATAAATGAGTACAGTAATCCCTTGTCTTTCGCGAGGGTTATGTTCCAAAACTTTCCACAAATGACAAAAATCCGCGATACACGGACACCACCGCCAAATGTTCTTTTTAAACAGTTTAAGCCCTAAATGATCCTCCCGCACTCTTTAAACACTTTCTAGACACAATTCAACATATAAAGAAAACATTAGCGAGCTTATAGCAAGGTGAATTTTGTGTCAAATTTGTAGAAACATCACATTTATAGCGAGTACTATAATGTGCTGTATACTACACTAGTGTAGCCTGGACTTTTCAATACTGTATGTATGTAGTACACTAGCCTAGCCTAGGATTTTTTCTATACTGTATAATACTGTAATTAACACCCACTTGCTACAGACTGGATTTCAGAGCCACTACAGTCATCATAAACAACAGATGGTACTGAACCGACATAAGCAACTGGATCAAGAAACATCTGTTTGACAAATTCCGCCATCGAAAAATCCTTAAAAACAATTCACGAGGGGTTTTGTGGATGCCGCGTAATACCTGGGAAATCCGCAAAAAAATCGATATATTTTAAATAAATATCCTCAGATAGCAGGGGATGCAAAATGTGAACCGCGATATAGCGGGGGACTACTGTACTTGTGATCTGGTCCCTGCTGAATGTATAGTTATAGTAACAGAGCTACAGTTGGAAGGTTTGTATACCTTTGCATGTTGTATCAACAAGCTGAACATACCCTAGACCAGATCCAATTCCAGTGCTGGGTGCTTCATTCTTTCAGACTTAAATGAACATTTTAAGTTGATGTTTTTGTCACACTAGAATCATAAGCTTATGGAATTGCTGGCCTGTATTCTTATCTGTGTTTTCTTTTCCACAGTTTGTTCCCTATTAAGATTCACAACAACCTGCGACATTTACAACCTGTAATATTTTTTCTGACAAATCACAGGCGTGTGTGCCATCTATAGTGTAACAGAGTCATACTCCTGAGATGAGGAAAACCCCTCAGCCCACTCCTCCCTCTCGGTCTGGTTGCTATCTCAGACCACAGTTAAAATCCCCCTGGAGTTAATTGTCTCTGTTTTCAGAAGGTAATACCGTAAGGTATTGAGAGACCTGCTGAGTAATAACAGCACCCTGCAGGCGAGTTTTGGGCAACATCACAAGCCTTTGAAATCTCTTGTGTGGCTATGAAATGTGACGGTCAAAGAGGGGTAACAGCAGATGAGACTTCTTGGCTAGACTGGCCTCTGTTTCGGGCCATTCCCAACCGAGGGTCTTAAATTGGGTGCTTGAGTTTTTTTTTAAAATTTAATTTAATTTTTTTTTACTCAGCCTGTATCCAGTGGTTTTTAATGCAGGGAAAGCCTTGCTAGGCTTTGTCAATGTTCGGATTGCATTCTTGTGGTGATTAAACGCAACAGAGACACAGGAGGAAGGAAAGGAGACCGACTGGGAACATAAAGCAGCAGAAACCTTCTGCAGTAGGAAGCATTTTGCCTCCTGGAACCTCTGGTGTTATTTTCTGAAGAACCCTTGGGTGTCGACGAAGGAATGGGAAAGCGGACGGTGCATTGAGAACTATACGGAGGATGCGATGGAGCGACAGGGAGGGGAGTGTGAGAGAAGAGAGAGAGTGCATGAGGGTGGGGAGAGAGAGTGGGGGATGCTGCACTTGGATCATGAGTGACTCGCTCAAACGTGGCGATTGTCTTTGCCCGCTCAATTTGAAGCCATCGGGAGGCTGAGCGGAGAGGAAATTTACCTACCTGGCAAGCTTGCAAACACACATACACAGTTTCAGAGCCCTCTCTCTCTCTCTCTCTCTCTCTCTCTCTCACACACACACACACTCTCTCTCACATGCTCCCTTCTCTCTGACTGAAACGATAACTGAGGCAGCACTGGCACATGCAACAGGGTGCGGGAGGCTAACTCATCTCGTGTTTGGCCCCCCTTTCTCGTGAAGAGGAGGGGAATGAGTGGAGGAAGAAGAAGAAGAAGAAGAAGAAGAGAGAGAGGGATGCTCTAATACCCCAAGCCAGTTTTCGGAGAAAGAATTAACAGTTACAGGTGTTTGCCCGCTTTTCAAAACAAATTCCAGATTCCGGTTCTGACCGAAGCCCGCTGTTCAAGGCCATGACCAAGCGCAAGTGGGAAGGCAGAAGAGAGGGCTTCAGGGTGAACACCACCCGCGAGGATGCTCAAGGGCCGGGCCGCCCTACCAGCAGGGGGCGTTTCTCTGAGTCCTGGAAGAGGCTGAGCTCCAGACAGGGGTCCACCAAGAGGTCAGGACTGGCAGCGCAGCAAGCAGCGGTAAGAACCGGAATGGCATCTGTCTGTAGCGCGACAGGTGGTTGGCATGGGTTGGCAGGGGGTTGGCAAGGGGATGTGTGAGAAGGCGGAGGGCGAGGGTTTGGGTTGCCACATGGAGCAAAGGAGTGGGGGGGCAGGAAAGACTATGGCTTAGGCAGGCTCACCTAAAGGTCCCTGCTCATGTCTTTATTTCTGTTGTCACTGAGTAAACTTACACTTTTACCAAATACTTCAGTTTCCAGCATGGATGTCTATCAATAGGAAGACCAAAAAAAAACACTTTAGAGGACAAATGGTGGCGACTTAAATATCAGTAGAAGTCTTTAAACTAAACGGGGTGTCATACTGGTAGAGGAAAGTGTGATGGAAAGTTTAGGAGTGAGTGTGTGATCTAGTTCCTTCCTGAGCCTCAGATTTGCTTTAATCTGACATCTTAGAAACTTTTCACTCAAAGAAAAATCAAACGTCAGACACCCGTTATCTGTGGGGCGTTAGCTGCTGAGAGTTACACATGGACTACGTTTCTTGCTTTTGGGGGTGGTACGACTGACTATACTTGAGTGCTTTTTTTTTTTTTTTTTTTTCTGCAATCCATCCTTCGTGCATTTGTTTGAAGTGTGTTCAGATGAACCAGTGCAGCACGGGGCCTCTGAGTCTCATACAACTACAAAGTCAAAATGTTTTCCTCCAGTAGCAGATGATGCACATCTTAGAGTAGATATTTTAAGATACATGGCTTGTGTGGGGATCAAATAGGCCCCTTTTGGAAGCATTAGAGAATCTGTTCGAATCATATTTACCTTCTGGATATTAGAGAAAGCTGGAGAGACTTCTTTCTGCATCTCCTTTTCTCTTTGTATCTTTTTGGATTTCTGGTCATTGCTAGTTATGAAAATAGTAGTTGTTTCTCTGTCTTTCTCTGGTCATGGTTTGAACAGAGCATTCAAGTGTACCCTGCAGCGGTTCACGCGTCCTGGACCATCTGTCTCGCATCATAGCCTTCTGCTGTCTTTTCCCTCTCCGGCTACTGATTCACACCACTCGTCTTCCAGCACTTTGTATTGGATTATTATTTTTTTTTATAAACCATTTACATTTCTTTGCTCTATTTTTTTCTTTGACTGTTGTTTTTGCCCGAGTCAGGAAAGCTGCCTGAGTACAGCCTGTGTCACTGGCAACTCTTAAATAATTACGGCAATTATAAGACAATTATGGAAATTATGTAAACTTGTTGCTAGTTCTTTGTTCCGTAATAGGCAAGACTTTCAACAAATGAGTCTTTTACCAATCTGAAACCATGATATTCTTTGTGCATGTGCTTGTTCTGTTTTTTTTTTTTTTTTTTTTTTTTTAAGCTGTTCTTGTTGATGCAAATTCCTGTCAGTTTGAAATGCCGAGATCCTGTTGCTAGGGACAGAAATATGTTTCTCTTTGCGTTATTCTCTACAACAAGTAACGTTTTAGCATTTTAAAACATTTTTACCACCTAAAAGTTCAAGCTTTATCTAAATATGAATATTTCAGTCATACTAAGGTGTTCTTACAACTAAATATCTCATTATTTTGACTTCACAGGTAAATATTTCAACGTAAAAAATGATTTCGACTTAATAACTATTCTCTTGTCATTTCAACTTAATATTTAACAATAAGACTAATTCACTGGTTGCTAACTTATAACTTTTATTGCATATGCTGTTTCCCAGATTGGTTTTGCCTCTTAATGCTTAAATTGATGAAAATACATAATGGCCCTAGTGCTCATTTTGACCATTTGAATTTACCATCCTACTTTATACAATAATGCAGAATAAATACAAAATAAAAAAACAGTGACATCCCTAAGATTTTCCCAGACAGCCCTAGAGGTCACACAATACACTGTAAAATTTTGCTAAATGTTCACTAAAGAAAGCGAACAAAACAAGTTTATCAAATAATGCCACCAAGCTTGGTTGTTTGGAGGCATTATTTATAGAGTGAGATCACTGTCTTTTATATGAGAGCCCAGATATGAGATTACACAAAGCAAAACAGACACTACAAGCAAACTGAATCAAGGAAACCAAGCAAACACAGTGTCGTTGATAGCACAGAAATCACATTGCGCCTATATTACACGCAGCACATTTTAGATAAGCATGCTTGCTTCATGCAGCCCTGCATTTGATTCACTGTTTCCTGCACCCTTCTCACTTTCCTGTTCACTTCTGAAATATCTGCTTGCTTCATAACTATTGCTGGAAATTATGTCAAAGAACAAGGTTTAGCTGATTACCAGAATGACTAAAAAATTCTGTGCACTTGTTGTGTCTGTGGTACTTGTTATAACCTCGTATCTGTGCTCTCATACAAAAGACAGTGATCTCACTCCATACATTAAGAAGTTACAGATTCATAGTCTGGAAATCTTCAATGAAGTGGCTGCTTCTCTATGTGCTGTAAGAGAGCTCGACATGCTATAGTAACAATTCTGTTGAAAGAGCCGCGATCTTAACTAGGAGTTCCCTAAAATGGACTTGTTTAGCTAACTAAATCTTTTTGTATACCTTATGTTTCGACTGTACCCACAAAAAAAGTTGGAAAGTGTCAAAAGACACGTTTATGCTTTGAAATTCTTTCTAGTATAGACACACAGAGATATGGGATATGTGCTGCATATGTAGAACGTGCCCATATTAGTATGCTGCAACGGCGTCAATGTGACCATGAGTGAGTATAAAGATATATGAAAAAGAGGGGCAATTACTTTAGTGGCCTTTTGTGCAGGAAGTGTGATTTTATGCTCGGCAGACTGAAAGCGAAGTCATAAGCACTAAAGTAAACAGCAAGGGAAGAAAACTGCAGCATGCCAACACAGCTATGCTCAAACAGCACACATGAGCCAGACTTTTAACTAGGGTGTGTGTTTGAGTGCAACATTCTAAGCTGGGAGGAATGTGTATGTGTGTGTGTGTCTGCATGTTTACATACGTGTGTGAATAACGACCTTAGCAACTGTAACTTGGAAACAAGAGTTTTCCATGTACCCATTGTTTCCTTGTATTAGTTTAGCAGCACATCATGTTGCATCGTGGGATGGTGTTATAATGAGCAGTTAATAGAGAACATTCTGTTTTAATAGCGGTCACCTTTCGTACCAAAAATACTACAGGAGACAATTATTAGCATTTCAAGGAAGTGCACAATGTGCAGCAGGTCTTCTTTTGTTTTAAAATGATTATTCATTTGATCCTTTCTGCATTTGGATAGGATTCCTGCATTGTCAGTTGACATGGATGATTTTAGTCATGTTTAGTAGTAACACAGTAGCTCGTGTCACTCTGATTGACATGGTCCAGAGTACAGGGGGGAACAAATCAGAGATTTATTAGCTAGCTCACACAAGCTAAAAACACCTATGTATTGCCCAGCCCCATGTCCTGGTTGGCTGTAAACTGATTTACAGGTAAATGAGATTGACATTGTCATGTGTGCATAAAAACACACGGTAACATTTAAATAAAAGACAAACCAAAAGGTCCTGAAAATTCCAGAGGGGCCCCAACACTACTCTTAACCTCCTCTAACATGAGGGCATGCTACTCCTCTTTACTCTCTCTCTCTCCTCCTAACATTTTGTTCCTTAATCCCCCTCGGTTCGTTCGCAGTGAGGGGCAAACGGATCAGTTGGGAATTAGCTGCAAGTGCCCCGTGGAAGATTTGGAGTTTGGCAGATTTCATGCTGCTGCCACAGGGCATTAAGCTAGTTTGGGATGTAGGTTACTTCTGGTTGTCATGGAGACCGCCGGGGACATTGCCCAACACTACATGACATTTTAACAAGTTGTGTAGTGGACTCGCAGAACACTTTAATGACTGCCTCTCCATAATGATGTCGGAATTGTTCCTTAATGCTTTATGCTGATCTTATTGCAGTTTTCTGCTGTAGTTAGGATTCCTTGATTTATTCATCAGCCCTTCAATTATTCACTCTCCTCAAAGCACAAATCCACATTTGCTTGCTAAATCTTCCTCCCACCGAGCTCATATGGATGTTTAACTACCTTAAAATATATCTCAGTGCTACAGACCTGAATGGTTCAATGTTTGGATTGATTTTTCCTTTGACATCATAAAAAGCGATTACTAGTTTCAGAATCCCTGCAACATTTCTGCGATACTTCCTCGTGTGTTGCGAGCCCACGGGATCTGTAGTACCAAACAAACCCTTTGGATGGACCTGTTTGTATTGTTAGCAGTAGCATCATTAATTAATCTTGTTTTAGCATATTGGCAGCATCTTATTTGTATGAGAATTAAATCATTACGTGCTTGGTGTCATTAAACTACACCACCATACTTTCTATAATCACAGATCTAACTTTTAGCTAGTTTAAGTGAACTAGCAGCCATCCCTTTTTCTTTGTGTGTTACCGGTGCTGAACTGTACGCTAATCAAGTGCTAAGCTGAAGTGAACACTACCTTTATTATCAATAATATATACTGTAATGAAATTAGCTGGCTAGCTACCTTACCAAAATGTCATTCAAGTTTGCTAGATAGCAAACTGGTTTGTTATATACACATTTCTTGCTACAGAGTTAGCTATCTAGCAAAGATACCCCTTTAGACATGATCCTGAGCATTATCTATGGGTTAAAGCAGCAGTGAAATGATGTATATTTAACACAAGAGGCAGTCTTTACTGAACATCGACATGACAATTAGTTTACTACGTTGCTTTTATTCTGGTAAACATCAAAAGATCTGGCTAGCTCATCTAGATTACTCAGCTAGCTAATGGTTTGCCTGGTAACATTTCCATAGGTTGGATGATTAGTGTGAATATTCTGGATAACCTGGGACAGGGATGCTCGTCTGTCTTCACTTTTTCAGGCATTCTAAGCATTTGGTGAGTGAAGTTTAGACTTTGGCAGGAATGTGCTTTATTGTGACTGGGTCTCGAAATTCAGTCATTTAAAACGTGTGCATACTGCATTTTCATTAGCTCACATTCTTCCGGAGTGAAATGCATTATTATCACAGATACATTACTCAAAATGGTACCATTACAACCAACCATGTACTAAAGTACAGAAGCAGGAGTACTTTTACATCATTTCTATTTTCCACCCGAATACTGATGACATCTTTAAAATTCAGTTAACTTTCCTTATAAGCCCTTTGCTCTAGCCGAACATTGGGGTGTTTAAAGGACACGTAATCCAATGTAGGTTTAACCAGCTTGGTTGGGTATTAGTTCAGCTTTCACAACTCTTGGGTTTCTAATCCTGGTTGCATTTATCACAAACAATATCCCAGCTTCAACCTGAACAACAGGCGTGAATTGGAGAGATCCTTTCCACTGCAGAGGCTCCTGGTATCTAGGGACCAAGAATCTGGCAGCTAAGCCGGTCCACCGGGATGCCAACAGTGCTCGTGGTATTCTAATGAGCTTACAGTCCTGCCAACACACTCTTGATAAAAGCCTCATTTGAAAGTCCAGGATCAACCACCAGTAACAGAAATCACTCACATCCACAGTTTGGCCACTTCTGTAATTGGCTTTGGGCATTGTAATGGGAATGTCTGTACACTTGTACATTTATGCGATTATTCAACCAGCCTTTCATGTCTCTGCTGGATGATGCAGCATAACATCATGCAGATACAGGACAAGTGCTTCCGTTGGATTGTTGTTTTTGGTTGAGAGAATGGACATTAATGTGTTGTTGTGGCCCATCCATCTTAAAACACATGCTGTACATTCTGAGATGCTTTTCTGCTCACCATGGCTGTAAAGATTGGTTATTTGGGTTACCATGGATGTCTTGTCAACTCGACCCAGTCTGGCCGTTCTCCTCTGATCTCGGCTTTTTTGTTTTTTCACACAGTTGTGTGTAAAATGGTCTGTGAGTGCTTTTGTGAAAATCCCAGGAAATCAGTAGTTTCTGATATACTCAAACCAGACTAGTTTACATCTGTTTTTATGAGTTCCATCTCCGCCACATGTGGCACGGCTATGGGGGAAGGACCATGTGGATCAGTCTGCCTCCACGTAGCCACAAAATGTCATTTACTGGCTGTATATTAGGCTGCCATTGCAGGTCAAGTTCATATCATCATTCCATCAAATTTCATGAATAACTAAAAGTTAGTTTGCATATTTTTCTCATACTAATTACACACATTGCTAGACATCATGATGTGGATTTTCTTTGATTAAGCAAGGTCAAGGCTTCTTTCCACACAGCCCTTTCGATTTTGATCGTGCCAATTAAGCCGGAGGAATGGCTAATGATTTCTGACCTGGCAGGTTTATACTAAATAGACACTAAATAAATTCCACTCACAGAGCAACCGATCCTGCAATGACAGGATAATATGGCATTTAGAGCCTGATTTAAATAAAAATAATTTTTTTTGAACACAAAGTTTAAAAGAAACAACACAGAATGAATATAATGCCTCAATCATTGTTTCCATATTGGGAAATACTCAAATCTGGATCTTATATCCAATCACTGGAAGGTAATTGAGCAATTTGCGCAAAAATGATTGGCTGCTGTGCTGTCACATCTGCCTCCTGACTACAAGAATGATGGAAAATCTGGAGAAGCCCCTAAAGAAATAGCTCAAACTTGGGTTCTTGGGCACTACATGGATGCTTAAATCTTCTCTGATGGACAAGTGTTCTGCAGTTAGGTACAGAGTTGAATCGCTAGTAGGTGAGCATTAATCTGGAGTGTTCTATCAGTGTGAATAGAACTAAATTCTTCTCTTACTTCAGAATTAATGCACTCGGACCTGCTAGTAGGAAATCCAGTAGCGGAGTTTAATAATAATAATGTTTACTTTTGGAGGGAGTCTCCAGTGTCAGGACTTTATAATAATAATCAGAGGGTGGAATTTTCCAACACAAGGTCATAAAGGGTTGATGAGTATTTCACTACATGGAATGAAACTATAAGATGATAAAAAAAAGAACAGGATAACATGGATTTCTTAAATAAACAAAAGAAAAATGTGGCAAATTGCTGTGGTAAAAAGGGACTACTTTGGGGTGATAA
>JAQLOM010000014.1:2002312-2022450 GCA_030068315.1 Chrysichthys thysi | reverse complement strand
AAATCTTTCTTGTGTAAATATCTCATTTCACAATGTATATATCTGCGGCTTATAGTCTGGTGCGGCTAATATATGGAAAATATTATTTATTTATTTTTTTCTTTTAAAATTTAGTGGGTGCGGTGTATATTCCGATGCGCTCTGTAGTCCAGAAATTACGGTAACTTTCCTAAACATGTAGTTTGTAAGAAGTTTCATTATTATAACCACAATGTAGCATTGGTTCATCTTCTTCACATAGTAAGTAATGTTACTTTTTATACCACAGCACTATTGAAATCTGGAATCTGAAGGTTGACAGCAGCTCTAACTATAATGCTGACACGTTTCTATAGTAACGACTCAATCCACCTTAGTCACTTAGTCCACCTAGTAATGCATATTTTGCTGGTTGTCTGTGGGCATTTTTGTCTGTTAGTTCAATACAATTAAGATGTTTAAAATGAATTCATTGGAGCCACTGGGGGAAAATGTGCTGCCAGCTTTTTTCCCCCAGTATTATTTGTAATTAGCCAGAAGAGCAGTTGTAGATATATCGCCATTAGTTAAGCTACCTGTAGTGTGTAGTTTGCAGTGGACCTTTAGATTTTTAGATTTAAACATAGCATCTGTTTTCCAAAGATATGGTAGCAATGAAAACTCCATTAAAGTGGGTTGCCATATTGGACAAACAGCAGCAAAAACACCTACAAAAGTCATCATTTTCACCCCGTATTTCCCCACCTTCCTGCAATGATGGAATGGTCCAACTTTTCAGTTACATTTTAGTCCAAAATCAAACCAGATTTTTAGCTATTTAGACAGACTCAAATCACCGCTGGCACATCATGTAAGACTCCTCATTTCACACATGTAATAATACAAAATAAATAAAAAACCTTTTTGTCTGAAGTTTTCTATATCAGGGGAATTTGGGGACAGTGTTTAGTTTGTATGTGTGTGCTGGCTGAAGACTCATGTGGTTTGACTTGAAAGCAAGAAAGAGGACAGAACACAAACACATACACAAGAACCCACTTTTCTGTCTGGGTCTATAGTTTATAGTGTAAATGTACTTTATTTCATGCTTCTTTATTCTAAGCCTTATCTAATAGAATACAAAAATCCTGTTTTTTTCTCTAATTGCTCGAGAGGTAATTGCATTTGACAGTCACTTTCTCCAGAGTGTTTGATAATTTTGCAAATGTTCCTTTTGCATTTAGCAAAGCGCTATTTAACTTCGCCATCTTTCCTGATTAATAATTAAGACTGCGGGCGGATAGATCCTCACTTATGTAAATGATCAATTAGCTCTCGGTCCAAATGAACAGCTGATGGAAACGTCTTGAGATGTTAAAACATCAGCCCCTTCTGCTGTTCTGAAAGCATCATCACTACAGTGATAATCTTCTTTCTGGTACTTTCGGAAACATAGAGGATGATGAGTAAAATATGGGAAAATCAATCACCGGACAAACGCAAAACAGGAAATTTAAGGCAAACCCAGCACCAATCATCAACGTAAGCACATCATCCCTATAGTAAAGCATGGGGGTGGTAGCATCATGTTGAGGTTCTGTTGGCTTCTTGGTTGTTTCTCTGACTTCACCCCACTTTCACATTATTGGTATAGATTTATATGATGTAGGATCCCACATTAGTCCATTTCAATTCCAGGTTGTACCACTAAAAATGGGGTAAGGTTTGAGGGAGAGAATACTTATGCAAGCCACTGTAGTCATATGAATGGGTCAGTCGCTAATATTAATTAGAATAATTCTATTAAAACTAACTAATGCTTATTATTAATGGCATTCTTATTCCTCTTCTTCTTCTTCTTAATAATAATAATAATAATAATAATAATAATAATAATAACAATTCTTAGTAGTTGGACGTATTGCAGGATTTTAACCAATGTGACCTTCAATTCTACATCAGTTACCCCAAACCCCCATCGTGTGAGTCAGGATAAATGTACGCTAGGGGCACAGAAGCTACACATTATATAAAATGTCTTTGTGCATGACTTTCCTGGTGAATCAAGGAGAAAAAAGGAAGCAGGAATTGACAAGGGCGGTGCATTAATTGGATGCCGTTTTCACTTGATGAAATCTACCGGATCTCTTGATTGACAGTGAAGTTTAAAGGCAAAAGGAAAAAAAGGTCAATAATTCGGCAGAGGCAGTGGGATGTACAAAGTCTCTTTATAGAGTAGAGTGCACTTTAATGTCTGTTTTGTTTTTTTAAAGGATAACGTGTTTTGATAATGCACACTGGCAAGCGAACAAGAGTCTCAAATAATGTTTATTTATTAATAATAGTGTTAGCTATCTGGTTCAAAGTTTGCATAAAATCAAGCAGTTCTAACGGGACCAGCAGATGGTTAACGTCGTAGCTACAATTGACAAAGATTATTAAGCACAACAAGCTTAGTTACAACTTTATTTGACTTAAAAGTAACATCAGTTTATAGGTAAACTCAAACCATTTACCACCTGCCTTTTTCCATTAGAGCAGTTACCTTGCAAAGAATGTCAGGCCCAAAGTATCCTTCATTCGAAGCAAGAAAAGGAAGGCCATTTGGAGCGAATGGTTTCTAACACTTCAGATAGGAACAAGAGCACAAATAACTGCCCTGAGTGTTCTTTCTGAAAAAAAATAAAAAATTCCCCTGTGCAGCCTTGAATTACTTTGGATGAAAACGCCTACAGACATGAACGGGGTATACACACGGGTTAACAAGATAAATGCCCAAGTAGCACAACAGTTAAAGCTTTCGCCCTACTGTTGACAGATCGTAAGCTCAAATCCCAGTGATGGCACCAGCTACCAATGGCTGGCAGTCTGAGAGCGAGTAATTGGCCTTGCTTTCTGGTGGGAAGGACGACTGGGCACTCTTCCCTCGCAAAGAGCAGTAGGAGCCAACTGTTGGAGTCTGTGAGTGAGTGGACACCTGCCCTGTAATGTCTTTGAAAAGATACAGTGGTAGATGAAGCCTTCATGATCTCTGCTTGGTAGCCACGGGAGAAGTTAGTGGGAACAAAATACAATAAGAAGTAAAAACAAGCTCAGTAATTAGGAAGAGGGTGGGAAAATAACTCAAACAAGGAAGGAGGGTGGGAAAAATGAAATAAAATTAAATAAAAAGTTGTAGTGTATATATAATATATATATATATTTTATATTGTTTTATTGCTTTGCTGTGTATATTACAGGGCTTCCCTTAAAATACAGCTTTTAGTCTGAATCATTTATAGACTTTGAAACGAGGCTCTAAAGAAGAGTGCAGTAACATCAGAGACACACTAAAAGCAAAAACGCTTCTTCAAGAAACTATATGAAAAAAAGTACTTATGCTTCAAATGAAGTCCATTTGGGACAGCGGCACAGTTTTTTCATCTATAATTTGTACGGGGAATAAACACAGAAGGAAAACACTGTGAACTTTATTCATGCTCATATTTCCAATCGGTCAAACTACTAACACTGATTGACTCTCGTGGTTTTATGATTTGGTGCCGGACGGTGCATGTTAGTTACACCTTTATTGCAAGAATTTTTATTTGATCTTTAAAAAGGAAATAAATGCATTGTATTTTTTGTGTTTGCACAAATTTCCTATTATCTCCTCAGTGAATTGCATTGTTAAAAGATGGCACTTCAATAGAGAAGAGTGGTCCAATATCTAATTTGGGAGAATCCAGCAAGATTAAGGTTAAGCTTGATGGTGAAAGTATGTCAAAGAAAAATCACACACCCTTTCTTTAGCCTTCCCTCCAAAGCCATTCCTCCAAAACACATGAATGCACATTGCCTGATTACTGCTGTTGGACACGTCCATGAGATAGAGCATCTGGCAGACGAATGTAGTGCGTTCACTAGTCCATAAGAAATTAAGCCATCATGGCATCATTTTTCAGGCCCTTAAATGTCATGTTAAAGGGCTTTTGTCGTCAGCGGACAGAGGACTCCTCCTCAGTTCTTTTTTAGGGAAATCCTATTTTGATTCTGTTACATGCTTAATAAGTCGAATAGAAATAAATTCGATTATGGTAATAGCCCTGCAACCATAGATGGGTTTTTCCCTTTTTATGATCAGAGCATTTGATTTGTATGTACAGAGAATTTCAATATATATAACAAAAGGATTTATGAAAAAAAAATTGCCTATCCTGCCTGTAATAAAAAACAAGAAAACAATATTAGTACACGACAAAATATACATCTTAGCAAGTGGAAATTCCTTGAACAGTCAGCTTTATCTAGTAGCTTTCACCGTACGATAACAATGAGCCAAATATGAACGTATTTTTAGCCTTTTTCCTAGAAACGTTTACTAAGTTCAAAGTTGAAATTGTTTTATTTTCCAGTAAATGAAATGAATCTAAAATAATTTTGCTAATTTTTAGCATGTATTTCTAGCAAGAAGCAAAATGATCTGCCAGTAGAATGAAATCATTTCAAGCTGGAAATACGTGATTAGAAATAAATGTCATGTAATCTCATACTGTATATTAATCTTTTAATTATTTATAAATATTGGATAAATTTGACAGTGCTTAAGATATTTTTACCTGATGAGATGACTTTTTTTTTTTTTTTTGCAATGTATAAAGCAAGAGGTTATCTTATTAAAAGTGCAAAATACTACATTTCTATAGTATTAGCAACAATATTAGAAGGAGATTCGACATTCTTAATGCTATTACAGCATTATTTGCAGTAGAGTAGACCTTACTGCACTAGAAAAAGTGTTAGCAATGGCAGATATCTTGAATAAAGGTCATATTGACTCATTTCAAGCTTAAAATTGTAATCATTTTGATTCTTTCTAGAAACAAAATTCTCCTGAAATAAGTCAAAAATGTTCTGCTAATAAACTCCGACAAATTCAAGCTTAAAATCAGTAAAATATTCCTAGGAAATAGCTTTAATTATCTTTGATTTGCTTACATAAAAACAGTTAAGTTAAATCTTTTTATATTATTATTTTTTTTGTTTTAATGCCTATGTTCAAGCAATTTTTATTTGCTTACATATCATATTTTGCAGTGTAGTGTCACTGGTCCTTCAGTATAAAAGCATTATAAGCCTTTGTTATTAAAAGTGCAAAAGTAGAAGCTGCATTATTACAAATATAATCAATATTATTAAAATGATAAACTGCATGATTACAAATTTAACAAATAATAAAAGAAATTACACAGCCATAAATAATTCTCTGGAAAAGTGTAAACAAATCACGTTAAAGTCACGTTTCACTTCATTAGTCCTGAAAAGACACAAGAGCTTCCTCCTTTCTTCTATCATCAATAAAGATATGGTAATATGGTCCTGCGAGACTTTCTGAAGACATGAAAAGTTTGGCCTCACATCTTTAATCAGTGAAGTTTGAATAATAAAGGCTTGATGAATGATTTGTGATGAATTATTCACAAGCTTTGAATATATATGTATAGAAAGTGCATTAACCTCATTCAGCTACAACATATTTAGCAGCCCTTTCAATAATAAATGCTTGTCATGTAATGCAATACTGCTTCTGTGCTTTTAAGGTTTATTGCTTCATTTGAGATCTTAAGATAAGGAGGCCATTTTATGACTCCAAGCTGCGAAGGGTAACATGCATTTGATTTCTTTCAAAGAGCAACAGTTTTTGACTCAACAGACCAAATCACCGTTATTAGTCACAGCGAATTCCCGTTATCCCTTGTAAAACTGGGGGCGGCAACCATAATGCCAACTCCAGATGATTAGTTATAATAGCTACGCAATACTGCTTAATAACGCAGCTTTCATTTTGTACATTTGTAAATGAATTTCCTGCTCAAGAAACATAAAAAAAATAATAATATTAGAAAAAAAGCTGAATTTGCCACTGCTAGATTGAGAACTGACAAAAGTAGCATCTGAATTGCCTACAAATATGTTTGCTCTGTTTGTAAATATGTTCAATATTGTGAAATTCATTAACTGTTGACTTAAAAAAATGCACATGGCTTATGATCAGGAAATTAATATCGCATTAAACGCTCGATCTTGCTAAACGGGCAGATCGAACATTTTAACGACTGCAAATTGTCTTGAAAATTAAAGTCGCTGTCTATCAATATTGCACTTTGGTTTTAATGCAAATTGCATTCAACATGGTGGTGCTTTCAAATGATTGGCCCTAGGATCGTAGGACCAATCTGAAAGTGCACTATGTCCACCATCTCCTAGTTTAGACCGACATTTAGTCAACATGTAGCATTTAGTTGGCGTGCAGTAGAAAGTATTCATTTTATTACAGCAGTGAGTGCACAGTGGGCTGCCACTACAGTTTGGTTTCTTAGGTGGGGTTCACATTATATCACGCCTTGATGTGCAATTACAGTATTTTGGCACTGATCTCCATGGCCCTCCCTTTGAATTTAAAAGCCTTGTTGAATCTTTAAAAAGGTGTTCCACGAGAAACAAACAAACAAAAAAAACCCCAACAACCCTGGAGTGCTATCAGTGGCTTGTTGGTTGCTACTGGGTTTCAAAAAATCTTACGACAGCAAGGCTTTGCTGGTTCAATATTCCCCAAAGGTGCGTCTAACAAGCATGAACAACATCCCGCCACACATCCCATCCCAATATTATACTCATAAAAGAACGAGGGAATGCAGTGTGGCTAATTGTATTTTCATGTTGCTTTCTAGGATAAACTAGTGTGTCTGCTTTTATTGCACGGTACGAGCATGAAATGAGGAAATGAAAGTCATCCTGTCCCATCCTCTTTATCGATTCCTGTTAAGAGTGCAAAATTACTAATTTGGAGAAATCTCTCCCACTCCAGCTTTATTTTTAATGGACACTTCCCCATCCTCGCTTTCCAGATGTTTAATGGAGGACTTGAAATGAGCTTCTCCTTGTTCTCTGAAACGGGCGACTCTTTGAAGTCTGTGTTTAATACACGCTGTGGTTTATACGCTAAACAGCCATGTCACAGATTCTCACCAGGGTTTTCATGGCTGGAGCCTCTTTTTTTTTTTTTACTGAGCAGAGTCTCGGGGTCTGGGGGCAATGGATTGGATCAGGCAGATCGGTACATGTGTGTGTGTGTGTGGGGGGGTGGTGGTGGTGGTGGAAGGGATAGGTCTGTTTGGTGGTAGATGTGTGTGGTGTCTCTGTTCATAGCCATTAAATATTGCATGATTTGTGTGCTGAGGGTAAATGGGATGTGTGAGCATGGATAACTACACAGGGAGCTGGACTCCGAGCTGTCTCTGACCTGTGCGTGTGTGTGTGTGCGTGTGTGTGTGTGTCCAAACAGAAGACTTTCATTCAGACAGGCAGGTGTGCCACAGCCTCCTACATGCCTGAAGCTCTAGCTTAGAGGGTTACCCTTTATTCTATATCTCAATTCCAGACATTCTTTGCAGACTTGAACCTCCATCTAAGATTCCCAGCGCCGTTCATCCTCTAGGAATGATCAACTAGCTACATCTTACTCATTTATCACTTTACAACATCCATCTTTGCCCTCAACCATCTATCCACAGACCTGTCGATCCGTCCATCCATCCATCCATCCATTGATCCAACTACACATCTTGTGTACATATTCACCTATCCGCCCACTTATACATTAATCCATCTATTCATCCACCCATTCATCCAATGATCCATCCTTCCTCTATCCATCCATACATCCAGTGATCCATCCATTCACCCACCCATTCTTCCATGCTTCCATCTATCCATCCATACGTTCACCTGACCATCCACCTTCACCCATCCATCCATTCACAAGACTATCCATCCTTCCATCCACCTACACATCTCATCTGCATATTCCCCATCTGCCTTTACATTAATCTATTTATTCACCCACTGGCTCATCCAACGATCCATCCATCCATCCATCCATCTCTCCACCTACACCTCTCAACTACATATTCCCTCATCCGCCTATGCATTAATCAATTTATTTACCCACCCTCTCATCCAATTATCCATCCATTCATCCAAAAATCCCTCCATCCCTCCTCACCTCCATTCACCTATCTACTCATCCACCTGTCCATACATCTATCCCTCCACCAGTTCCTCCTTCCATCCATTCACCTATTCTTCCATCCATCCTTTCATACAATGATCCATTCCTCCCACAGATTCATCTACCTACCCATGCATTCCCCTATCCAATCACCAATCCATCCATCCACCCATCCTTCCATCTGTCCATATATTCACCTGACCTTCATCCATTCACCTGGCTATCCACCTATGCATAATCCATCCATCCATCCCCTCATCTAAAAATCCCTCTAATGATACATCCATCCACCTATCCATCCCCCCATCCTCCCATCTATCTATCTGAGTGCAGGAGCTTGTATGTTATGAATCCTGCTCACACGCTTTCCTCTTTCATTCCAAATCGAGCTGGTAGATCTAAAACTAAATCTGATCAATGTAGTGACAACATGGAGAAAATCTTTTAAGCCATATTTACAGTGCCGCATGTCGTGGCCTCTTTTCCACAAGTCCTGACTGAAAGCCTGACAAAAGCCATCAGGTTCTGACAAAATACATTACTTGTGTTTATTTGATTTGTTTTATGCCAGAATGGATTTGTGCCATGCGTCAGGATGATGCTGTAATCTGGAAATCAGGGCTACATCAAGACGCTCATTCTCAGCAGCTTTTGCTTGAGGGAACGTCTTACACGTGAACACTTCAAACGCACACATATGTGCGCCCACACACACACACACACACACACACACACACACACACACACACACACACACACACTTATATATCTCTTGCTAATATCAAAGCAGATATGTTAACACCTTCCTCAATATGCATATGGCAAAAAGCATATGGCAGTGGTGTGTGTGTGTGTGTGTGTTCTTGTGCTTTGCTGTACACACACATCTGTAGGCTCTGTACCTGCTGTAGATATCTGCATCTGTCAAAAATCTCTCCTTTATTTTCTATCTGCCAAGAGATACATCAAGCTCATACAAGCAATGCAAATGAAACAATAAAACGATCTCTTCTGCGATGAGAAACGGTGATGGAGTGCATGGAGCTCATTCTCAGTCTAATCTTCCCGGTGTGAACGTGGTCATTTGATAGCAGTCACATTTTAAGTATGGGCCAAACCATTCATTTCTTTTTCATATTTTTCCTTCTTCTTCAATAATTATAAACACTCAGGTGTAATTGGAGTTGAATTATGTGTGCAGTGAGGGTTCAGAAATTACACATGGGATAGAGTTTAAGTAAAACAGAAGTGTGGTGCAGTTACACACAGCTCTGATCTGACAGCTTTCTTCTGACATCAGTTCACGTGAGGAGTAGTGTTAAGTCCACTGTTATTTTCTGTCCAGTTACTGTTCTTGCAGCAATGTAATGATAATACACAAATTATAGAGCAATCAAATGCTGTCTAAAACGTCCTCAGCATGGTTCAGTGCCAAGAAGGAAGATGAAGTTGTGATAATTGTTGTTGTACGCTGCAGAGCTGGTTGAGTTAACTGGCTATCCAGCTGTCTAAGGGTTTCACTGTTTGTCTGTTTTGAATCGATACACTTTAATTTCGGAAAACAATTCAATTTGCTCCTGGCCTGAGGGAAAATCCAACCCCTGAACAACATGGACATACTTTTTAGAAACCTGGTTTGAAAAATCAAACTGTTAATCACTTAAAAAAAAGAGAGAGAGAGGTGCATAGAGTTCTCGTAGAACAGTGAGTCATTTCACAGTGAGTCATTTCACAGTGAGTCATTTTACAGTGAGCCATTTAACAAATCTTTTTATATTGTTTCATAGTAGTCCATTTTACAGTGTACTGATTTACAGTGAGCCATTTTAGTGAGTCATTTTACAGTGTGTGATTTTACAGTGAGTCATTTTAGCGATTCATGTTACAGCATTGTTTCACAATAAGCCATTTAGGGTGTACTGTTTTACAATGAGTCATTTTACAGTGAGCCATTTTACAGTGAGTCATTTCAAAGTGAGTCATTTTACAGTGAGTCATTTAACAGCAGACCATTTTACAGTGAGTCATTTCACAGTGAGTCATTTTACAGTGAGCTATTTAACAAATCGTTTTATATACAGTGTACTGTTTTACAGTGAGCCATTTCAGTGAGTCATTCTACAGTGTGTGATTTTACAGTGAGTCATTTTAGTGATTTATTTTAGAGCATTGTTTCACAGTAAGCCATTTAGGGTGTACTGTTTTACAGTGAGCCATTTAACAAATCTTTTTATATTGTTTCATAGTAGTCCATTTTACAGTGTACTGTTTTACAGTGAGCCATTTTAGTGATTCATTTTATAGCATTGTTTCACAGTAAGCCACTTAGCGTGTACTGTTTTACAATGAGTCATTTTACAGTGGGTCATTTTACCACAGGCCATTTTACAGTGAGTCATTTTACATTGAGCCATTTTAGCGATTGATTTTGCCACATTGTTTCATAGTAAGCCAGTTTAGGGTGTACTGTTTTACAATGAGTCATTTTAGTGGTTTTGCACTTAGTCATTTTACAATGTCATTTTCATGAAGCGTTTTACAGGGAGCCATTTTAGTGGTTTTGAAGTAGTTTTGCAGTTAGTTGTTTCACATTGAGTCGTTTTACAGCAGGCTACTTTACAGTGAGTCATTTCAGAATGAGTCATTTTACAGTAAGTGACTTTACAGTAAGTGACTTTACAGTGAGTCTTTTTACAGTGAGCCATTTTAGCAATTCATTTTGCCACATTGTTTCATGGTAAGCCATTTTAGGGTGTACTGTTTTACAATGAGTCATTTTACAATGAGTCATTTGACAATTAGCCATTTTAGTGAATCTTTTACAGGGAGCCATTTTAGTTGTTTTGAAGTGGTTTTGCAGTTAGTGGTTGCACAGTGAGCCATTTTACAGTGAATGGTTTCAGAGTGAGTCATTTTACAGTAGGCCATTTTACAGTTGTTTACAGTGGTTTTACAGTTAGTGGTTTTTAAACTGTTGGTTAGCACTGTTACATCACAGCAAGAAGTTTTTGGGTTCAAACCTACCAACCAACTGGGGCCTTTCTGTGCGGAGATTGCACGTTCTCCTGCGCAAGATTTTTACAGTAGGTGAACAGGGGACCATCTTGCTGTGGGCTCTTTTACACTGAGCTATTTTTACAGTGACCCGTTTTTACTGTGAGTGCTTTTGCATACTTCAGAATGACTGCGAGTGAGTTTACACTGCCGCTGGTGGAGCTCAGGTCTGAATCCTAGATATGTATCAGGAAGTCCTGATGTTTCCCGTGAACTGTTAAATCCGTACTGCATTCATAAAGTAAAATCGGATTATGTAAGGGCATCTCCTTTATAGACCTTTGCACTTGGCTTGTATTTCTCACTTTGTTTTTGGTTTACTCTCATTGAGGCATATGACTAATTTGGTAGTAATTACGTGACCCGTTAAATTATCTTTTCACCTGAACATTAGCAATTGTACTGCAATAAACAAACAGACATTATTTCAATGCTGCAGTGTAAACCCAATGAGAAAAAAGAAAGCAATCCACTTTTTTTCCACTTTTAATCCCAGTGGTTAAAACATGTTGGCAAGTCTAAGGTTAAACTCAAAAGGTTTACACAAGCCACAGACTATTTAATCAGCCAGTATGACTGCCGTAAACACACCCTTTCCGATTTCTGATTGTGTGCGGGTATGAAGTCCCTGAGCAATAAACAGCCAGGTTTAGCGACCATCACTCAGCATGATGAGCAAGAGATGTTATCTCAGTCTCCCCTCAAGCATTCAAATATTTCTTGCATGCATACTTTTACAGATGAGCAGGCATACACAACAAGCAAACGACAATCGTGCACTGCGATGTGTAATATGATGTACAATTCTAATGAGCTTCAATTTCGATGTAAGAAGGAGAACCAAACCTGAACAGATATCTGAATAACATATTTTCTAATCTGGGCAGGCACGGAAAAATAACGAGTTTTTCACAATATGTAATCAAACCTGAAGATGATAAAATACAGTAACATTTATGCAAAGCATATACTTCAGGATGTATGTACTATAATAAATATGAAAAATTTGGTCGAATTTGTGGCTGAAATCAAAGAAGTCAGTTAGTGTTTTTGCTTTTATTGTGTAGGTTTGATTTTTGGACCTGAATTAAAGTTCATGACGGTTTTAGGTATTTTTAATTTGTATTTTGTATTACATTTTGGCATTTTTATATATATATATATATTTGTGGGCTGTGAAACGAATTATCTGAGTTTCCATTATTTCTGATGGGGAAACCCGCACTGGTATACGAGTGCTTTGGATTACAAGCATGTCTCTGGAATGAATTATGCTCATAATGCAACGTTCCACTGTGTATGTATATACAATATATATATATATATATATATATATATATATATATATATATGCAAGCCTGTGGTGATGATGGAGGAGCCAGGCTCAAAATGGAACCCATCCTTATTTGGGTGACGCCACTGTAACAACGCACATCTACATCCATGTGTTACGTGGTCGAAAAGTTCCTTCGTGTAGCACCAGTTTCACTGTAGTTGAAGAATAATCTGCTCGCGTTCACATTTTAGCTTGATCTTGTGAAGAACTTCTTAGGAACTGAAGATGTGAGAAACCTCGACGTTTTCTAAGTTCTGTCCTGTATTTATTTTTTTTTAACTTGCATGAGGTGAGGCACAATACTGCATGCCGGCCTATAGGATTAAATCACAGGATTCACTTATGGCTGCTTTGCAGTTTCTAAAAAGAATACCTCCCTGCAGAAAGCACATATCTACAAAGTTCTCTGCGGTACTGTATTAAATTAAATCCTGGCAGAGCACAGAGGAAACAGATTGCAGAGTTTTAGTTCTCCTTTAGCGCTTGTTGTTACTGCAAGGCTAATTAAGGTTGTGCAGCAGGGCTTTGTGCTGGTCGGAGTGAACGTGTGGGTATATGTGTGTGTGTGTGTATGTGTGTGTGTGAGACAGTGGTGAGCCCTAGGTCTCTGGCACCATGTCTCTTCAGCTAATCCTCCCTCACTGCTGGAACCTAATGCACTGCTCCCTGTCAGACTCACTCACACTCACAAACACACACACACACACACACACACACACACACACACACACACACACACACTGAGGCTACCGCTTGGCTTGACTAGTCACGCGCTATAGAGGCTGATGGAGGACAGGAAAGTGTTCAGAGATAAAAAGTAAGAGTGGCGAGGGGACGAGATGAGGAGAGACAGGGTAGTGAGCAATGTGTAATATTAATCACTTATAAGCCATTTATATCTATAAATACTCTTTCCATAGCATATTTCATAGCAGAAACTGCTTCAGATAAAAAAAAATCTGGCAGTTAAGAGTTGTTTCTTTATCGTTGGACCTTTGAATAGAAAGTCACAGTCGGGGTCAAAATACACACAGAGAGCATATGTTTTTATTTTGTACTCATAATCTAATCAGAGCAACGCAGTGGTGGAGCAGGTGGTGCTGCCACCTCGCAGCTCCAGGATTACAGGGTTCAAACCAAAGCGTCCTGTCTAAGGTTCTTATCAAATTGTTAATTCCCACAAGTATTTTTCATGAGTAGTTTTTCCCCTTTAAGAGCTCTGTGTGTAACTTTACAATACAAGATTCTGTTTCTGCAAAGATACCAAGTAGATTTTTCTATATAGCTTACCTCTTTTCCTCAGCAATTTTTTTTTTTTTTTAACCATTCAGCGCATTTTGACCAAAAACAAATAGGGTCGGAATCTGAAAAGTCGGTTCCCAGTTGGAACCAAACGATAGTTGTGAAGCGTGACAGCAGTGGACATGGCATTAGGTTAAGTTTAGAGAGGAAGCACAGCACAGCAATGGAGAACATGGAGGAAAAGGATAAATCAGACCGCGAGAACACAACAAAAGCTCACAGGTAATCAATGTGATCCGCCATCTTGCTGCTACCAAGGGCGTAGATTTGGCATGGACGGAGATGACGCGTCCCCACCAATATTCAGCAATCACTGATTTGTCCCCACCAATAATTTGATCCCTTTAAAAAAACAAAATGCGATGTGTAATGTGATGTACAATTCTCATGAGCTTCAATTTCGATGTAAGAAGGAGAACCAAACCTGAACAGATATTTGAATAACATATTTTCTAATCTGGGCAGGCACGGAAAAATAACGAGTTTTTCACAATATGTCTTCGTTAACCGGAAGATGATAAAATACAGCAACATTTGTGCAAAGCATATACTTCAGGAAGTATGTACTATAATAAATATGAAAATTTGGTCAAATTTGTGGCTGAAATCAAAGAAGTCAGTTAGTGTTTTTGCTTTTATTGTGTAGGTTTGATTTTTGGACCTAAATTAAAATTCTTTTTAAATTCTACCTTTGCAAAACACGAAATTCAATTCAATGTTATTTATACAGCGCTTTTAACAACGGACATTGTCACAAAGCAGCTTCGCAGTTGTGGCAGCCAGCCCGGGCGTGGCCGAGCATCGCTTGCTGGTGGGGGAGCGAAGTTGGAGAGGGGGAAACAAAATTTTTAAAAAAAGCGGGGTGAACGTGAAAAGAAAACACTGCCCCCCCCCCCCCCGGCTCACAGATTTGTAAGGCCACACCCCCCCCCCGCCCAACCCCCTCCGCTCACAAAATCTTCTAACATCCGCCAGTATCCTTAAAAAAGAACCTTCAGTGGTTCTTCGAGGGATATTGGGGTATATATGGTTCTTAGTTCTACTTGGAACTTTTTCTTGTTTTGGTTAATGGCTCTTCAGTGGTTGTTGGGATAGATAAGGGTTTTATTATCCTCCTATTAAATTCTTGATAGATTCTGCCAGAAGGACAACCAAAGAACTTTAAGGTTTGTAGATATAAAATAAACTTAATGAACACTTAATATTTTCTTTCTTCTTTTTTTTTTTTTTTTGAATAGGGACCTTTGCCTCACACAGTCCTCCTTTGAGTAAATAATTAAATATCCCACAACATATAATTAACAGCAGTGACAACACAAAGATAATGTGCAGATAACAAAAATGAAAATAAAATAAAAAAAGCCTAATGAGAGAAAACCTCACTGAAAGTAGGGAACAGGGAGCGGTTTGTGTAGAACTGGTAGTTATCTGCAATTATTTTGACTTAGGTTTGTGCTTCTGGTGAGAATATTCGCTCCAACAGTTATGCAATTACTTTAGTCTATTTAGCCATAATGGACCTTCTGGGATAGCAAACATTAGCATATTTAGGTATCTCGGCTAAGTCGTGAGACATTGCTCTCTTGAAAGGTTGCCTCAGACCGTTTCCAGCAGTTGGAAAATGTCTAATAAGATGCACTGACTGTCTCTTTTTTCACTAAATTCTTTTGCCCAAAGAATCCACATGAAGCTTGCACAATCCAATTTGCATAGTTGCATGAAAGATTTATTATATAATTAACTTCTTGGACAATCCCACAGATTTACAGATAATTAATCTGGGGCAAGGATACAATCCCAGGTTTAATTATATGTCCAACATCAGGGGGTTTTCAGTTGCATGCTCTTCAGTTGTCTGGATTTCCGTAACCTATAGTGGAAATAGTATAAATACTGATGCTCATTTATACAGGCTTAAAAAAATGCTCCGATACTAACATCCGATACTGTGTGAAACTATCTGATGTAAGCCTAGTGTGTATTGTATATTATGTAAGCCTAGTATACAGTGTATACTAGGCTTACATAATATACAATATACACTAGGCTTACATACTGATAGACATTGTATATCGCTAATGATCAGACAACAGCAATCTGAAACTGTGAACATTACAAGCTGTGAACATGTCAAGAGAAGTTTTGCGAGGATGAAATAAAATGTTTTAAGACATCCCTCATCATTTCCTATAAAGTAAGTTACTCATTTGTGTGTCAGTTTATATGACTTTAGGGCTAATTAGGGGTGTATGACTCGAGGCGGTCTCAAAACATTTTCGATATTGACTTAGAGTTGTCTCGGAGTTATTAATATTTATACTTGGACCTGCCTAAGCCTTTGGCGTTTAAACATAATCATGCATAACATTTTACAAGACGTAATTCCTTCCTCTAGAAAAACAGCCCAACCCTCAGTGGTTTTCCGTCTCAGTCAGTTTTGAGTCGGTCTCGCTTTCATTTGGACTCCATCTTGACTAGGCTTCAATCCCCTTAAGACTTTCTCTTGCATCGATTTCAGCTAATCCTGCTTTTGATCTTGGTAGTGGCGGGTCTTCACTACAGCTCTACCACAAGTGCCAAAGACACGTTCAGAATATATTTAAAAGTAAGCAAATTGAATTATTTCTGGTGTATGTGGCTATGGATTTAGTCAGTGGGATATTGGTATGAGCTTTAATTCTTCAGCTTTCCTTTTATTAGCTGGCAAATTTCACACATATTGTAGGAAATGCTGCACACTTGCTGCTTTCCAAAACTGAGGCTGATGTAAAACAAGAAGAGTTGATTTTTTTTTTTTTAAATAGCCTGTGATACAATTAGAAATACAATACAAACACCTATAAAAAAAAAACCTTAGCTGTATAAAAGCATATTATTTAATCACTCACTTTCACCTGATGCACTGTGAATATCTGTATTATCCTGGTCAGGGTTGTGACAGATCCGAAGTCTGAATCAGGAATACTGTGGCTGAGATGGAAATACTGATTTAAATGGACACCAGATTATAACAGGGAACCATGTACACTTGCTCATTCACACCTGGGGCAATTTAATGTAGTCAGTCTGCCTAATGGCACGTTTTTGGGAGAACCCAGAGGAAACCCATGCAGACACCGGGAAAACATGATATCCATTAAGTTCTATGAATTATTCAGCAACTCCAGTGAAAGGGGTTTTCAGGTATTTCAGGCATTTCAGGCATTTCTTTTGTCAGTGATGGACATCTTGAGAGTACCGTAATTCCCGGACTACAGAGCGCGTTGGAATATACGCCGCGCCCACTAAATTTTAAAAGAATTTTTTTTACATATATTAGCCGCACCAGACTATAAGCCGCAGATATATACATTGTGAAATGAGATATTTACACAAGAAAGTTTTTATAAATGTTTATTTACATACCTTAATGTGCCTGTCATGCTTCTTGCGTCAAGTGCCAAAAACTACCGGTAATGTCTTCTTCTGTGCATTGATCTGTTGTGTCTTTCACGTTTTAGCGCCCTCTGATGGCAGTTAGCGAGGAAAAATCTATAGATAAGCTGCACTGGGGTATAAACCGCAGGGTTCAAAGCGTGGGGAAAAAAGTAGCGGCTTATAGTCCGGAAATTACGGGTATGTACAATGTCGTAGAGATGGATGAGCTCATGAAGCTATGATGGAGCAAAAATCAAGCATGTAAGGCTTGATTTGTCATGAACAAGAGTTTGTATTGGATGTGGGTGGAAACGGGACATTTATGGAGTATAGGAGTGATGTGAACAGATGGGGAAGTTTTCGGGGGGTTTTTTTATGCTGAAGCTGCTGAAAGGTTTTTGCATGGGGAACAATAAAAAAGGGAACTGTAGTTGTGAACACAAGTGGTGATAAAAGCATGGAACAATGTTTATTTTGTGTGCAGAAATTGGTGGAGGTGAACAATATTACTGTGGAAATTTTGTAGCATTTATCTCACATATCTCATTTTTAAAGTTTTTTTTTGTTGTTGCAGTTGGTGCAGTTTTGACTTAAAACAAATATCACGGTTGAGGTTTTTTTTTTTTTAGCATCAAATTAACAAAATATGGTTAGCATCTATGTTAATGATTGTTGAAATTATACCCTATAAGGAAAATAGATCAAATTGTTTTTTTTTTTTTTTTTTTTTTACATTAATAGTCTGCTTTCAAGTGATCTTTTCCTCTTCTTATCATTTTTGTCCACTTTGCAGCACAGATGAAGGTTTAAAAATGACCACGTCAAAGTTAATAGCAAGGTGTGGGCATTTGGACACTAAAGATTTAGGGCTGATAATTAAAACTTCCCTTTTATTAGTGCTACATATTTGAAAATCAGCATTTGTCCATAGTTTTATATCTCAAATGCACGATACTACTACAAGAGTGGGTGGTGGTATTTATGAAATGTGAAAGCCGAGACCGTGACATTGTATAACATGACCCGGGGAGTTAGGTCCATTCTTGCAGATTTTTTTGTTTTTCATCATTGTGACCTTTAGAGGAAGGTGTAACAGGGATCTTTTTTGAAAACATAAGGCAGAAATGCTGTTTTTTAAGATTAAGCAAAAAAAAAAAAAAAAAGTATAAAAAATCAGAGCTCATTGGGGTCAGGTTAAATAAATTCATTCCTGAGCAGAGGTAATGAAGAGTGCTAATGAGAAAATTCTAGCAGTCAGAACATGGGGGGGAGGGGGAGGGGGTGGGGGGGGGACTGTATGTATTTCCCTAGATTTGCACCAAGCAACAGTGAGGCAAACGTCTGAATGTCTAATTAATAATAAGCAACACATCCATTTTTTTTTCTGACCAAAGAGACCACAGTCCTGTCGATTTGTTTTCTAGCAAATCTAGTAATTCCCATAAAATGTGTTATTCTTGGACATTATTGCTAATATTGTTATCAAGAAATAACATTTTACCCCAACACCAGTAATGTAATGAATTTTCATTTAACATAGTCTGAATACTCTTTTGTTAGTATCTGAACAATAAATTCTGATTGAAGGCCTGCCTGAGATGCGTAGAGATTTCTTACTTTGAAACCTTAGAAAATAACGAAGCAGTGAATTCTTAACATGGCAGGGTTGCTTTTAAACGATGAATGGTTCTGGCATTTGGCCTGAAATGCTATGTATCTTTAAACTATTCATTTTTATGACCAGTCTCTTGAAACTTTTCCTTCAACCCATGGTGCATAAATGAACATAGGGAGCGGAAGCTGTCATCACAGAAGTGCAAAAAAAAAGTCAACAATCTGTGCAAAACAAAAAGTGTGTCACGCCAACTTTTTTTTTTTTCAACAAAAGGTCACACCGTTTGACATCAACGCTTCTATTCCATCATGTTTAGTAATGAAAATGCCGTCCAATCTCTTGTATGCTACTGAACCCACCCATGTGTGCAAATGCAATTTGGCATGACACTCAAGAATGAGGAATTTGCATGCACAGGATGAGCCTTTGTACATCGTCCGGCATCTCATTTTGGGGAGCTGCGTCTCAAAAATGGAACATGTGGCCAAGATTCAGTCCGTAATCTAGTTCATTTTCAAAAACCTGATGTTTTTTTCTTTCCTCCAACATGTGCAGATTTTCAAAAGCCAATGTGTGAACTTATCAAACCTGATATTATTTATTATTTATTACTTATTTTCCAGTTTACCTCGCATTCTTTTCACATTCAAAATGCGCCACGTGGTTTTGGGGTGCATTCAGCACGACGGGTATTTGAGTGGCCAAAAGACAGTGATCGAGCAGGAAAATGGACAGGTCAGGTCAAAAGGACAATCAGGTATTTCAGGTATTATCATGATTTTACACACCTATATCACTGATTCATTACGCACTGTACTATAATGTAAACTAGCCTTACTCACACACATACGCTTCACGCTAGGGCATTGAAATTTTTCATTTATTTATTTTTTTTTTCAAAATCTATCTTTTGATCCATTGGTCCTGCAGCTTGTTATATGCTAAGTGTAGCTGTAGAAAATGGCTCTTCAAGAACCCTAACAGAATAGCATTTGTGAAATAGATACTAAGGCTTTTAGGCACATAAGGCAGGCAATAGTACTGTGTTGCAGTCAATTAGTTTGTGTGCCTTGGGCAGGTCTCAGAAAAACACCATTAAGATACGCAAAATCAGTGGATTTAACAAATGCGCTGTCACGTCCTGCAGAGTCACAACAGTGGAATATAAAACTTAGGTTTGGCTTAGTTAATTTTCATACACATGCATGACTGCACTATTCACCCACATAGTCATGATACTGAGTATGGTCCAAGGGATATGGACTGGAGTGTTGCCTTTCCATATCCGTAATGAGGATGGGTTCCCGTTTGCGTCTGGTTCCTCTTGAGGATTCTTCCTCTCGTTGTCTCAGGGAGTTTTTCCTTGCCACCATCACCACAGACTTCCTCATTAGGGATAGGGATAT
>JAQLOM010000014.1:1879485-1890280 GCA_030068315.1 Chrysichthys thysi | reverse complement strand
TATATATATGTACAGAAATTTAGATTTATAAATAGTTTTCCTTAAACATGAGCTTAATTATTTTTAAATATTTCTCTTTTGAAAAGTTTGTTGGGTAAATACATCATGTGTATAATATTGCTCTAAAAAATTTATACAAATAATAGCGGTTCTCTTTCTGCAGAATCTTCCATACATTTGCCACATATCGTCATCACCAAATGTTTTTTCATGTGGTTCAGTTGTCAGAGTTATTATTATTATTTTTTTTTTTTACAGATTAAAAAAAATTTTGGTTTGAATACAAATTGGTGTTACTTCAGTTCTCTATCTTTGGGCTTCAATGTATGATTGACCACAGCAAACAAAAGATATCCACAAACACAAACGAGAGTTCCAAGAGTGATGACTGTCTTCTTGTCGAAATCCACAACAACTGAACCATCTCTTCAGGAAAAAACGAACAATGTATTTTTGATACATTCTGCACAACCATCTTGTATGAGATTGCTACACTCTTACATATCAATATATTTTAAACATTAAGGACATGTTTAAATATATTGGGGAATGCAACTGAACATGTATGAATATGCTTTGAAAGGAACTTTAGATCCACATCTCAGTACATATAGGCTTGCCATTTGGCTTCTCACTCCTTATTGCTCCTCATCATTTTTTGGTTGTGTGTTAGTCAAGATCACAGCAATAAGGACTTCTGATGTGGTTTCTATTGGTTTTTCATTTCTCTTTTCATTAGTTCTGTCAATCACATGAACTCAAAGATGCCTTTGATGACAACTAATGCAATCTCTCCATAGCACCATGTGGGCAGAACATCACCACAGAAGACGGTGCTATCGTGCCCCTGCCCCCGTGTAAGACTGGTGCATGGATTGTGCCTGCCATCATGGCCTGCTACCTGCTGGTTGCGAACATTCTTCTGGTCAATCTCCTCATTGCTGTCTTCAAGTATGACCTATTATGACCTATCTTATAACTACCATACAAATGTTGTCCATATGTTGATTGAAAGTATCCCTACATAGTCCAGATAATCTTGAAGTAGAACCCAGTACATACCATTCACACAAAGTTCGCACATAGAATCTGTTGATTACACTGACGAAATATTAAGACTTATTGGTGCCTTTTTCTTGTAATGAAGAATTTTTGACACTATTGTGCCGTAATTGCAATTGTGTAAGGATTATGAAAGGATTCAAATTAACCTGGAGGTGGGGTATTTTCTCATCCCACGAATTTGCTCCTATATAATCCAATATAATCTCACAAATTTTACATGAGATCCTGTTGAATTTAAATGTTATAAACCCAGACTGTCCTCAACCTAAGTGCAAATCTCTCTTCTATGTTTGGCCTTACTAATGAAATGTTGACCTCTAAGATGGTTGTGTGTTGTCATCTCAGCAATACGTTCTTCGAGGTGAAGTCCATCTCCAACCAGGTGTGGAAATTTCAGCGCTATCAACTGATTATGACATTTCATGAGCGCCCTGTTCTTCCTCCTCCCCTAATCATCTTTAGTCATATGACCATGGTCCTCAAGCATCTGTGCTGTCGATGGAGGAAGCATGATGATGATGAACGGGACTTTGGATTAAGTAAGTGACCAATATCATAACATTTTATTAAAGCCATAATGACAGTTCTAAAACAATAGTTGCTCAACTGCTGATGCACAGCTGCTTATCAAGCTCTTTAGAGAGGTGAACAGAACTATACCGTGTGATTGTCCTCAGGGATATACAGTATATTTTGTAAGACGGACTACACATAAATATGAAACTATGAAAATAAACTACTGCATAATAATACAGAGGTTCAAACTCTTTAATTTATACTACCAGAGCTCTTCATCACAGAAGATGAGCTGAAAAAAGTCCATGATTTTGAAGAGCAGTGCATTGAAGAATACTTCAGAGAAAAGGACGATCGCTTCAATTCTTCCAATGATGAGAGGATCCGAGTAACATCTGAAAGGTTCACAGAACTTACACTAAATCCAGATGAACCATATTCAGGAAATTGTAGCTGTAAAAAATTTTAACATTGCAAATACATCCTTAAAAATTGCTTCAACTCAAAGAACGGTTTTAAATCTCCTTATATCAAGAAAACCCCTTCAGTTTTGTTCACACCTTATTTTACTCAGTTTCAGGCTTCTTTGAACTCTAAATTATTTTCCTTATCAGGGTGGAAAACATGGCAATGAGGCTGGAGGAGGTAAACGAGCGGGAGCACTTCATGAAGGCCTCACTGCAGACAGTGGACATCCGGCTGGCACAGATGGAGGAACTGATTGGGCGTATGGCAACGGCTCTCGAACGGCTTACAGGTGTGGAGCGGACCGAGGTTAACAAGGCACGCTCGAGGACGTCGTCAGACTGCACTGACACTAACTATATCCTCCGTCAGAGCAGTTTTAACAGCCAGGAAGGCAACACCTACCGGCTGCAAGAATCTATGGAACAGGGTGGGGAGGAGTCCATTTCTCCAACCTCACCCACTGCACTGGCACCAAGGGTGAGGAGCCACTCCTTTTACATTGGCCATTCATCCCGAGACAGGTGTGGGACAGACCGAGTTGAGGGATTCTTTAAAGAGCGCTCTTTGAGCTTACACCGTGCCAATAGCTCTCAGTCAGTTGCATCAGGAGCTGCCCCAAAAGAGTGCAAACCTGCCCCTCTGAATACATTGTCTGTACAACAACAGCACCGACCATCATCTTGCATTGATATATATGTGTCCACAACGGAGGAGGCACAGCCCCAAGAAAGCTTCTTGGAACCAATTCGAATGACTCAGACTCTTGCTCGAGACCCATCCCTCCATTCCGAGATCATGGAGGCAGTGCTGTCCGGGGAACGAGACTACAATGGTAGGGCAGGGGTTAGTGAAAGACAGCCAGATGGCACAGTCTTATTTGAGGACAGTGCTGCCGCCGACCTGTCACTGTGCACCACCCACCTACCACCAGACGCTCTGCCCCCATGGGACACAGAGCAATCCCCTCCACCCTCAGCAGGGATCCTTGAGCGCTCCAAGAGCAGCCGATTTTTATCAACAGCCGGACCCTTGTTTTTGGATGAGTCACCAATGGTGAAGTCCCACAGCCTTATGTTCATGCCACGTACCTACTACGGTGGTATGGGCATGCAAGTAAAGGCAGCTGAGTACACGAGCATCACAGACTGCATTGACACACGCTTTGTCTCCACATCATACCCAGTGCCCGAGCGCTCTGAGTCACCTGGGGGCTCATTCACCTTTGAGAAGCCCCAGGAACTGTGTGCCTCACACCCCGAGCGTGATGCTGAGCTGAGCCATGCTGAGTCCGACCCTGAGGAACCCACTGAGGACTCAGCTGAGACCAGCAAGCCCTGTTCCAGTGGGGGTGGTGGGATGGGGGTTGATTTAGCCCTGGGCTTAGCCCTGGGCCCCTTCTGTACTCCAGCCTCTAGACTGGAACGAGCCAATAGCTGCTCCTCTTCAGAGGACTCCCATTCAAATGTCTATGCCCGAAAGAGCTTCTCCATCAGTGAACGCATGGACAAGGGACGTGCCAGGAATCCATTCCAGAGGAGCAAGTCTGGTGTGAGGCCTGACAGCAAGACAGACACACTGTCCTTGAGGCGACTGGCCAAGCCGTCAGCCTTCCAAAGCTTTGATGGCAGGCACAACTACACGTGATGGTGGAGGAGACTAAGGAAAAAGGGCAGACAACATTGTGGATCTTCTGTAGTATGCATAGGATTGAAAAGGAAGCTTAAAATTTATTTGATGTCCAAAGGCCCGTCCATTAAGCAGTTAGCACTGTCTGGGTGAATTATGTCCTCTACGTTGTAACAATCTGTCCTGGATAGGAAACTAGCACTCTATGACACCTTTAGCACCATAGTACCAGTCTGGATTACAGCATTGCCATTTGGCAAAAATAGTTTGCAGCTCATTTGAACTGGTTAAGCCTAATGTTCATTCTTTTCTGTGAGTTCAGGTGGAAATAGAATAGGGGAATATGTATCCAATGAACAGATCTGAAATAAATAGACAATTAATATTCCCATTAATAAGTAGGTTAGCAAGCCATGTTTTAAACATACTTCCCCTCTTGCTTTACTTTAATCACCCAAACCATTTGTCTTAATTTTCTGAGTCTGACTGTCCATGATGCAGTCATTTTTGCCAATGTATGAATCATGGGTTTAAATCCAAATCAAAGTAAAACACAAAGGGAAATATTTTAAGAGCCAGGCAAATGTGATAAGACATTCAACATTTGTTGTAAATAATTAGCATCTTTTCTCTTGGACACTCATGCATAGACATGCTTATTATATGGAAATTTGCACATATATTTTCTCAGATGTTTATTGTAGATTAAAAAAAACTTTTATCATGAAAATATACATTTTATTCAACCCTTGAGATGTTTGCTCTTTGATACCCATAAGGTGCAAGTGCAGCCAGTGCTTTCCTGATGTATATTTGTAGGACTTGAAGAAACTACCCCTACTTCATTTCATGTTGCTCAAAATATCTCTTGGTCACATGTGTGGATACTCATTAGTCCAATGTCATGTCTAGCGCACGGTCCAATCAAACACAGTCTAACACACGGTACAAGTGGTCATAATATTAAAATAGGGTTGGTCTTCACTGAGCACTATTTTGCATTCTGATTCACTCAAACAACAAAGTAATGCTCACGTGACTCATAGGCTATGATTTCCTCAACCCTGATTTTGAAAGTGAGCTCATGAGATCAGCTGGAGTTTAATTTATTAAAGAACCAAGCAATCACAAGTAGGATCACAAAATTAATCACAAAAAAGGACCTGATAAGTTGGTTGTTGTTTTTTTTTTTTTTTTTCACTACCAATATTATCGATGTAGACTTGCTATGCAAGAAGTCAGGGCAGCAGGGAAAGGAAGAGGTTCTTATGCACTTTAGAACATGTGTTGATTTCAGGTATGCACGTCTGTGAGCACTGTATTTCAGGCCAGCTGAAAGAGATTTTAATTACATATTCCAAATCATTATACTGTACAAGTATTAGGGCAATCACAGTGTATTACTACATGTATATAGAAACCTCTGTGAATTATTCTACATAATGATTAATTATTTATCTCATTAAGCTTTGAGTAACTTAATTGAAATGGGACATAATTAACTGGATCTGAACTTCAAAGTTATTCATTTAATTCAGTTTAATTCACAATGAACATGTTATTATTTCATGGTCCAAACAATATCATCCCCAAAACATTAACAGATAGAGAGCCAGTAGCATGAGAACTAAGATTTTAAAGCGAGACTAAATAAAAGGAACCTGTTATGGTATTTATTAGTCAGCTGAAATAAAGACATTGAAAGAATGTTAGTTAATCAGTGTCACATTCACCTTTAGCATCAACCTTGTTCTTCTGCTTTATTCACGTGCAATAGCACCAAGAAGCCCCACCAAGAGATTCTAACATTCACTCTCTACTGCAGGGCTAAAAAAAAGTAATCATGGGAAATCTGTGTTAACCAAAAGTGTAAAGGAGGTAAATACTGCAAACGTTTGTGCATATTCAGATCACTGTGGTATTCACATAATAATATAAACACTCATATTACTGAGTTACAAATCATGAATCACATCACATCAAATCATATGGCATCCTTCACATACCAAAGAAAGACAAGGCAAAAAAAAAAAAAAAAAAATTACAGTTCTAGAGGTTTAAAAGAAATGTGGAATCCTGTACAGGTATATATTTTTACATCCACCCTACTGTCTACAAACATTAGAATTAATTAACTAATCGATAATCAAATTATTATCAACATCGATAATAAATATATTAATTCATTCATTAACATCGGGCTGATTCCACCAAAGGCAAGGTCCATTTCATTTTAATCTGATACTGGAGCAGCTTGCCACTCTACTGTTTTCTAACTCTAGAGCACATGATACAGTCACAATACTGCTGGTGGCGGTTATCTTTTAAATGAATTCCGCTGAAATGTATGCGTGACGTGAAAATGATCCAAGACAGCATGTGTGGCTGAAAATTAACTAAGCTAAAGCAAATATCCTATACTGTTCCTCATCAACTATGTAAAAAATGGACAGTGCTTCAGCTCTGACACGAAGTCACATCAGGCCCCCTGCTGGCTGGCTACACCTGGCTCACTGCAGTATAGGAAATTTGTTATTCTGCTCTAAAGTATGACGGTATGGCTATATGACTGACAGTCTTCCCGGAAGGTTTCACCACACGTTACTGTGATATGCTGACTTATTTAAGCTTCTCTGGATACATACATGAAAACAAACTGTTAGTCCTTATATTTTACACATCAAGAGGTTTCATAGGAAAACGTAAGTGTATTCACGCAGGCTACCTAGCCATTTAGCTTACATCCACCCAGCCGGCTATCAAAATTTGCACAAAGGCCATTTGTTTGGCAGTGAAAATACACTATTTATAACATTAGGATAGATTTTCTAAGTAGTTAGCTATTTTACAGTACATCAGAATAGCCATGTGCTCCTAATCACTGGAGTTTTATCTCATCCTGGTGAGCTCACTGACGGCTCATTCCACATTAGTAACATCCATCTGTCGGTTAATTTCAAGTTCAGGTCATAAATGTACTTCCTAGACACAGCCATATTAATGAAACATCTCCAGCTGAAACCATTTCAGCTCTCTGGTCAGATGTAGTAAATAGAATTTTTGAATGTGACTGCATTCGTCTGATCATTTCTACCAGAGATGGGGACATGGTTAGCTCTAGACAAACATCTGTACTACACAAATACAAGAAGGACAATGTCTATACTGTACAAACTCTGGGTGCAAATTTGAGAACATGGTGGAGGTGCTGTCCATTTTTTATACAGTCGATGCCTTGCGTAACCAGTAGGAAACCAGGAACCAAAAGACACTTTTTTTTTTTTCATTTTAAGGCTACATTCTCATTTCTTGGTTGAAAATATCAAAGGTTTTCAGTCCAGAAAGGTGGAAAAGATGACCTTTTTTTCATCTGATAAGTCAAATATAGAAAACTTCCTACTGGACCAAGCTTACAATGTTGTTTTTATATTTTCCTAATGAAAATACTAGCGAAGCAATTCCTGGCAGCTGTTTCTGGCAATGTTGGCAGTACATCATGGACATAACTGACCTGAGTCCTTCATTCTTAAACCCGGGGGTTAAGTGTATGATTCACTCCAACACGTGGTGTGGTCTTATGCATGGCCATATTGGCACAGCAGGACCTTTCTGCTGGGTTTCCGCTAAGCACAGGTCAGCTAAACACAGTTGTTTAATGTCCAAAAATATAAGTAAGCATCACTTAAGCACGTGGTTGTCACATGTAAAAGACCTGTATGTGTACCATAATTGTTGCTGTAGTTGTTAAAAGGTGACTACGTTAAGCAGAAAGATGCCAAACAGGGCAAATGACATGTGGCGTGCCAAATCAATGAGAAGACTTCATGTAAATTATTTTCTTAATTTTTTCTTTTCTTATTCTGTAGCATATTGATGTATTATATTCCACATGTCCCAGCCTCCTTCATGATCTTTTTACTTTTACTTGTGAGCACTTGTATGCTAATGAGACCAAGCACATGGTTTTTTTTTTCCGCAATAATATTGTAATTTTATCTGAGGGGGTCATAGATAATTTAGAGTCCTAAAAAATAATTGCATGTCGTTCTTCCACGAGGATGTGAAATGATTTCTGGGAAATGAAAGAAAACTGATGAGGATGATGAGTCCTGTCCTCCCACTGTAGTAGGATAAGTATTTGGATGCAAATACAAACATGTATTCTGTAATATTCCTCAATGTGAATAGGATGTTTGGCATGTATTATTAAATAAATTAATATTTAAGTGAACTAGGCCTGACTTTTCTTGTTCTTCTTCATTGTAACATATGACACACTTAAGTGAACATGTAAGCCGTCTCAGGTTGTGTTGGAGGCTCCACATTCCTGATTAGTTACTTATGAGTAAATAATATACTTTAAGAGGAATACTTAACTCAGTGTTTAAGATGATGACAAATGGAACTAGTGTGCAATGATAAGTTAAGCATTAAATACAGGGGTGGGGAAAATTAATTAAAAAGTATTCTTAAGTAAAACTGTAGATAGTATGTCCAAACCTTAATCAGTTAAAAAATATTAGATGTGTTATACAGTAAATGCTTTCGAGTATGAAAAAAATTAAAAGCATCTTTCACATGATGAATTTAAGTAACGTCATGTTTTCATGTTAAAAGTAACCTTTGTTACTTACCAAAATCTGTTCGAAAATGTTGCTCATGCTAGACTACGCTGACCTTAGCAATGAATATAGGCTGATTATAATAAATACAAACAGCTATCATCACACACACACACTCTTGCACAAGTGTAATGATTGGATGCTTTACACTGAAAAGTTTGGATGCATAACTGAGTCCATTCAATGAATATATGGCATACAGTCATTGGCTGGATAACAGACAGAGATTTTTTAGATTGGTAATGAAAACTTTGAAGATCTAAATAAAAATCTAACAAATAAAAACGTAGTGTAGTATAATTAGTCAATTTCCATAATTCTTAAGTAATGCGTAGTCCAGAATAATACTTAATTATAGCCATGAAGTACAATTACTCATGTATTTTCCGTGCTTTTTAACATAAAAGTAAAAACTTTAATTATACTTTATTATGGGGTGTCCCCCAAAGTGGTTACAGGTCTTAAAAGGATTCCTTTCCCTCCCAGTGCGTCTCTGGATCTTTTTTTGGCAGTTGTTGCCACTTCTTGTAAGAATAGTCAGGTTTTTGTCCAGTTGCTCAGTTTGCTTAATCGAGACAGAGTGAATCACAACCAGCAGTGCTCGCAGAATTTATGGCATGTGGATCCACTTTAAAAAAAACCTGACATGTCCCCCCAGATTTCCTGAAACATCATCCAGATGTTAAGATGTAATTTCCCTAGAATAGCTTTAACCTCATCATTATGGTTTGAATGATGCAACCATTTTCTTATCTTTTTCTTCTGATTTTATTCTCTCTGCCCATGACTTGCCTGAGAAATTGATGCATCGTGGTGATGTCAGATGCATTTTTTCCCTGGAGCTGATGCTGATCTAGTATGGTGGACCTATAATGTTATACATCCAATCCCGAAAAAACAAGGTAAATTTGAGCTTTAATATGATTTGTTCCTGCTCATTTCAGACCTTAGGCTTTGAGAAAGATTATGCTAAATCTGGAATAAAGCAAAAAAGTTAGTGTCCCAGTTTGCCTGAAACAAGTTTGTTAAGCAAGAAATCATGCAAGCATAATGTCTAGAATTAAAGCTCCTGGTATGTGCCTTGTGCTAAACTAAATCACAAAATATGCAGTAAAATAAAAAGTACTGAAATGTTAATACTTCCTTTTTCAATGCATCCTCTTATATCAAGGAGATGATATAAGAGGATGGATTGAAAAAGGAAGTATTATCATATAATCTCCTTAATACTTAGTAACCCTTAGCTACTTAATAAAACTTTATTAATTGTTTATATTACTATATTATTGATATTATTATATTATTTATATTATTGTTTCATATTTGTTTAAAATTAACTAGGTGTTTTCTCTCTTTGCCACATTTTGGTTATGCTCACAATATCCAATTGGGTTTTTCTTTCTTTCTTTTCTTTTTTTCTAATCAAAGCTTTTGCATGGGCAGCACAGTGGCGTGGCGGTTAACACTATAGCCTCACAGCAAGGACATCCCGAATTCCGTCTCTGGGGTCGATTTGGGTGCCTTTCTGTGTGGAGTTTGCATGTTCTCCCCATGTCTGTGAAGGTTTCCTCTGGGTACTCCGGTTTCCTCCCACAGTCCAAAGACATGCACAGAGGGGATTAGGCTAATTAGCGACTCTAAATTGCCCGTAGGTGTGAATGTGAATGGTTGTCTGTCTCTGTGTGTCGCCCTGCGGTGGATTGGCGTCCTGCCCAGGGTGTACCCGGCCTCTCGCTGGGCTGGGATTGGCTCCAGCTTCCCCCCGCTACCCTGAACAGGGTTAAGCGGCAGGAGATGAATGAGAGAGCTTTTGCATATTGTTCTAGATTGGGTACACTCTGATATTTGGCCAAGAATAAGATCGGGATTCTTGTAGCTTTTCCCAAAGTGCATGCTCACATCACTTCTCAACATCACTGGGATCGCTGGTAGAGGGAAAATAACAATGGAGAACAGCAATACCAATGACCAATGGTTTTGTGTGGAAGTTCATTTGTTCTGACTGAATGCAACTACTTGACAGTTTGGGGATTCATTCAGTTTACGGTACAAATGCAGTTCACTTGAGGTTATGAACATGAAACTGTCAAGATTCGACAGATCCGACCTGAGCAGAAAAATCTGCATATATAGATTACAGTCGATCCTCTCATCTAGGCACACTGCATTAACGGATATCGGATGCAACATAGAACATCAGCTGGTCTGAATACATAATCCATTAGCCAGAATGTCTGGTACGAAATCCCGGGTGTTGCAAAATTAGTCCTGTAGTTCAGCAATTGGCCGCTAGGTGGCGGTGGCATGCGCTCAACTAGTTGCTTACAAGCATCGGTTGAGCTGTGGTCATTGTGAAGCTGTACTGTTTTTTCAGCGATTATGTGCTGTTTTTCACTGTTTTTCTGCCCAGTGCCGTCATTCTGCCACCCAAAGATAAGTCTAGTGGTAAAAGAAAGTGTGTCAATCTTAGTATTGGCCAGAAATTAGAGCTCATTAAG
>JAQLOM010000014.1:1853446-1867734 GCA_030068315.1 Chrysichthys thysi | reverse complement strand
AGCCGAACCCGAATACGGTATTCGGAAAGGCACAAATAGTGTGGTTTTTACGAATACGAATTTCGGACGAATACTTGCAGTTCGGTACCTGAACTACACACCCCATCCACCTCTGCATCTCACATATTTTTCACTGTTTGATCCAGTTTTGAGTCTTTGCTCCTTTTGCCATAGCCGTAGCCGTTGTTAATCCTGTTTGCTTCAGGTTTTGTACCTTGTTTGCCTGCTTCAATAACATTTCCCTGCCTTTATATCCGCTGCCTGTCTGCCTGCCTGGCAATGTGTATATTACTGATGCTTTAGTGTGCATAATACGAAAGGCCCTTCATCCCCCAACACCCTAATACGCATTTTCATTTTTGTAAATTTGAGACAGGTACTGAATAGGGGATTCTGCGTATGTGTGTGTGAGTGTGTTAGATATAGCTGCACATGTCTAGGTATCGGAGACGAGTGTGAGCGCCGAGTGGATGATGCAATGATCCACTGGGATGATTTAATCACCTTCTGCAGTGTTTTCTCAGCCCAATACGGTGAAATTTCCATACCAGGGTAGACAACAGGATTGTGTTTGTTCCTTCTGGTATACAGCAAACCTCAGCTTCATGGTTCATTAACATCAAAATATTGCAGTGGATCTAGGAGGGTACCTGGCAAACTCAGCCCCGTGTGCTCCCCTGTGTAAAATTGAGGGTATTACTGAAACAAGTGTAAGAAAGAGAAGTGCATCTTCAGCACTCTAGCTATTGAAGCACAAGGTATTAAGAGCTTGAATTTCATTATATTTTAATGCCTCGATCCATGATTCAGCCTGAAGTCGGTGGGTCGGATTGTGCACAGCGAAGAACTGTGAGAAAACTTTTAGAATCAGTTTCATAAATATCGAGTAACTTTAAGAAATATTGCACAGATTAGTGGAAGGGAAAAAGGGGTTTATTGCATGGATAATATCTAAAGTATTACAGATACTGCAAATCACAGATAGGTTGAGTCTCTCTGCATGCATTCCGAGATGTAATCGGGGTGGCAATTTGTTCTCAGACCTGGCAACCCTGCCCTCCAGCTTTATTCTTGCATCCTTTATGTTCTGCATAAAAATAAAACCTAGTCTACTCGCATTTCTTTGCATTTAGACACAGCTTTTAGCCTGCCGACACAAATCAAGGTCAAATATAGGTTGTTGTGTATGTAAGAATTAAATATACCATACACGTAGCAATTATTAAAGAATGAGTCATTTATGCGTGTCCTGTTATTGGAAAGTAATAATGACAGGCAAGGCAGAGTCACTGTTGCCACCTCAAATACATTACAGATTACACATTTGTGCCTTTATAACTATTGCAGTTTCCTACTCAGATACACCGTCTTATTCCTCTGTCATCATTCCTGCTCGCCTCAGAGCTGCATTTCCTGTCTTTTGGCTGCAAGGACCTGAAGCTGACAGTGCTCATGATGTCTGGACAAGATAAGGTGCTCCAAGGTTTCTCACTAGACAGTCATTTGACAATTCACACTACTCTGGGTTTTAACCCTGCATCCTTGGTCATTGTTCTCGGACTGCTGGTCGATAACTGTGGCGAAGATTAAGTTACAGCAATCTGATCCTGGAGCAGACCTTATCCTGAATAACAAGCTGCAGTAAATAGGCTGGCAGATGGACAACGATCAAGAAAAGGGGAGCAGATAAGAGGCTTTATTTGATTTACGTAATGATCATCCGTCATCCTAGTGCTTACAGAGACAAGATGAGTCCAGAACACAAGCGGTTTACATTGTTTTTCTTATTTAAAAAAAAAAAAAAAAAATCTGTTTCACACCTTACCTAGTGCTTTTATCAGGCAATTTTTATACAGTTGCATATAAGTATTGTTACAACATGGACCAAACATTGACTTAATTTGGACTTGTCCTTAATTAATATACGTCATAAAATATCGCATAAAATTAACAAAATATACAGTTTGCACAGATTTACAAATCCTTACAGTTATGACTACTTTGGTTTGAACTACTATTGATTTGAATTCCCAAATTAGATTTCATGCAACCAGTTGCTAGAAAAAGTCTTTAGAGTCTATCTGGGTGCAATTAAAGTACCAACAAATCATATGCTACCACTACCATGCTTCACTGTAGGGATGGTGTATTTAGGGTTATGAACAGTGCTGGATTTCCGGCAAATTTTTGTCTGGGTGATGGTTGTTCGTGATCATGTGGATCTCTCCATCTCTTACTGATTTCTAATGGACGGCCTCATCTAGATAGAATCTCGGTTGTTCCGTATATTTTTCATTTAAATAAATATGTAAATTTGACAATCATATCTATCAGAAGCATGTACGACTGAAAAAGAAATGCTACTGTTACCAAGAAAAGGACTTTCTCTGAACTTGGTGAAAAATCCGTGGCATTTATTCCAGTGAACCCTATAATGATATACACATGGAAAAGCTCTTCAGGTTCAGTGGAATCAGATTGAACCCCAAACATCCAAAATAATTACAATATAATATAAACCATCTTGAGGAGACATATTGCAAATCCTTGGTACCCTTTTATCCTATTTCATTTCCCATTCTATGATTGCATAGTGTAAATATGATGCCAGAGGTTTAGAATATTATTTGTAACTATGGTGCTTGGGCCATTTTTTTTTAAGCTTTATGAACGTGACAGAGGTCTCGACCTTCCCAACCATATGCCAAGCAGAACCTACTCCTCTTGTAGATGCTGTAATTTCTTACACCAGCCTTACTGTTGTCAAGATCATGGATGCATTATTATCCTTTTAATGTCAGATTATGTTACAGTAAAACATCTCCCTGGTTCCATATATGACTTATTTACACAATACAAGTGAAGCTGCACCTTACTTTGATAAACCTAACCTAACTGTGCAACCTAAACTTTCAAGAACAGTTACTTTAAATTTACTACTCTCATACACCTAGGCGTGTTACATTGGACCATGAAGTTCCAATTGTTCCTGTTAGCTTAGTTAGTTTAGAGAACTATAATACTTTTCATAACAATCTCTCATATAAAACACAGGAATTATAAAGCAAGCTGATCTGATATAGAAAAGGCCCAGTTAAACATGACTTATATTGCTGTAGAAAACTGATTAATTACCTGCATCAATGCACATTAACATCAAATTACATTGGTTCCTCCATGGTTCTTTAGAGCCTTCAAGGTTTTATTGCCTCATATAGGGGCTCTGTTTAGAAATCCTCAACATAGAACCTGTAAGGGTTCCCTCAGAAGGGCAAGAAAATGACAATTATGGGCCCCGATGTTAACCCGTTTTCCGTATTATGCTTTTTCTTTGAAATATGTTCCTCAAGGGTTCTTAGGATGGTTAACTGTTTGAGAGTTATATCGAGTTATATTTTTCTCCATAGTATACCCTTAAAGGGACAGACCAAAGAATGCACTGTGCTAGACGAAACATTTTTCGTTTAAAGTTTTATGATCCAAAAGAATGGTATTTGTTATATTGTGATCTATATCTCATTCCTTTAAGAGAATGTCATCACCTGGACTAAACACTGAAGGACATGAACTGTACATAAACTTCTAAAAAGGTTATTCGGATATATAAATGTTCTACTTGGATAGAAAAACACACTGTTGTAGGATGAAAAATATGACGTTACTGTCGACCCAAGGTTTAATTAGTCCCCCTTTTTTTTTACATTCCCACAGATTCCTTTTCCACAATTCAATGACTTGTTCCCGTCAACTACAAGTCCTCCTTCAACCAAGACCTTACAATACAGTGCCCCCATGTCAACTGAAGTCTTGACTCAATGGATAACCGATTGGAAAGTCGTGACTTAAAATCCCAAAGTGACACTTTTGGGTCCCTAAGCAAGACTTTTACGTGCTCCGTTGCATCTTGTCTTTGGATAAACAATCAGTCCAAATGAGCAAATATATATGAAGGTGTGGTTCATACTTGCAAATAAACCTTTAAGGATTCCCAAAGGGGACAACTCAAAGGCCTTTTTACAGGTACAGGCCAAAATCCTTTATAATTATTTAATGGGCATTTCTTAAACAAAAAGATTAAAGACTACAGGAAGATTACAGTTCACAGATAGAATAGATGATGTTTCATGCCTGGAATCTTGACTCTCTATGATTGAACCTTATGACGACTTATTTAGATACGGTTCATGAGAATTAGCTTGTGCCATTGTAAGTTGGCTACTCCATTTGCAAAGCAAATGCCCTGTCACGCAAGTCGAAACATATCTGAAATCTCAGGCTGCTGTCAATAAATATTTTTGCTCACTCTTTTTCTTATCTTGAGTCTGTGCAAGCACTGGCGCCCTCTCTGGACTGGAGGGCACCTTACAGGCCTTGCAAATGATGATGAAGAGGAGAAGGATGAGAAAGGCAAGTACGGTGTTGCACGCGATGGCCACCACAGCTGCTGAAGAAAGGCCGGCTCTCGCTTCCATCTCCATTGTGGTTTTCCCACCAGAGCTCAGCTTCACAAAACAAACAGGTACACTCCCATCACGGTGGTGATTTATTCACAGATGCACATCATTTATTTAGAGTGGTGGATTTATCGATCATGAAGAGTTGACACTTTCCTGGTTTCTTTCTGGGAGCTGCAGTCTGAGCTTTGGGTCACACCTGAAAAGCGAAACGAGGGCTTATTAAAACATTCATGTACTGTCTCATTATACTGAACAGGAATAATAACGTAATGGAGACTCTGTCAGAATTGTAATCCAGTTCACTGATTGTTACATGCAGTCAAATGGCATATTCGAGGTTCAGAGAAAGAATTCAGGATATATTCTTGAATTATACAGATATATCTATTTTGTTTTTGCTGCTTGCTGTTTAATTCTCGGCCAAAGAGTCAACATGATACAACACTCTGAGATTCTGTGTAGTGCAAACAATTCAAATCTAATAAAACTTGGGCATGCCTCTTTCACAGGGACTAACAGACTCAGAGGCCAGACTTCCGTTACTGAGAGTGAAAGGTGCAAAGATCATGCCTCTTTCCCATGGATCATGCCTTCCTCACTGGGACTGACAGGTGCAAAGGTTAGGCCAGCTTCAGTAGGACTGACGGACACAGTACCCATGTATCCTTTATTGAGACTGACAAGCGCAAGACCAGGAGACCAAGGCTCCTTCACAGGGAGTGACAGGCCTAGCGACTATGCCTCAAACTCTGGGACTGAATTTAGCAGAGGCCATGCCTCCTTCACACGGCGTAACAGACACAGAGGCCACACCTCTTTCAGTAGAACAGCCCCCTCCTCCTTTACTGGGTGGTGGGAAACTTTCAGAGGCCACGCCTCCTTTGCTTTGGGACTTACTGGGGCAGAGGCCATGCCCGTTTCCAGTCTGTTACTTGCTAAATGCATACCATATTGCCTATGTTGTCACAAATGTTGTGAAGATTATTGCCGTTATTGTCTTGTGCATGTGCATATGACACTAAGAGCAGAAAGTGTTTTCTCTGTGTCACTATTTAAAAGCTGTTTCATCTTTTTCAGCTGTTATAACTGCGTTACGGTGTGACACATTTCCTGACATGTTTTTAATGTGTAAAAATGGTGCAAAAGACAAAGACATTACACATTACTGTAGTGCTGTTCATAACCAGCTCTCATAAAGCCTCCGCTGATGATAATTCAGCGAGCGACTGGGAATGAAGATACACTCAAATCGCCATTAAACACTCGTTATGCAGGCGGACGCTAAACTTCTTCCTTTGCAAAGTAAACAGAACTGTGGCTCTGCGACAGGCTAAATGAAGATGTGTGGACCTTTGATACACTGAATCCATTTTCACTGCAGGTTTGCATCAAGGATTCTTCCTGCTTACGAGGCTGAATAAGATTCAATCACAGGCACGGCGCCAGGTCTCGGGGCAATTCCCCTCTCGCCCCCGCGCCAATTTCACACCCTGCACTGTTATTACTGAGTCTGGAATGAGACAGGGCAGGAAGAAGATTGAGGATGGTCACTCTTTCACACACACACACACACACACACACACACACACACACACACATGCACACACACCAATGAGCTCAGGCTCAGAGAGACGTGAAAAAGAGAGTCAGCTGTATAACAATTGTGTAATTTCAGAGTGATGACAGTCGGAGCGAAACATGGAACCAGATTGGGGGAAAAAACAGTGTGTCGTATCTACTTTGTGTTTACTCAGCAGAGAGTTTTTATTGAGTTTATTGTACTCATTATAATTGCCACAATTATTAGAGTATGAGTCATTAAACGTAATTCCTTGCAGGTTGGCGTCGTGAATAAAATATGGCATTTACAAAACCAAAACACATTTAATCAGACAAAAAAAAAGCTCTTTCAGCTAGTGGTTATGGTGTGGGTCGGGCTTTCTGATGTGAGTCAAGGGAATTTTCACATGCATATTTCATATTTTAGTTGCTCAGTAACCGTCATTGGAGAAAAGCATATTCATAAGAATGCTCGAATCGGATTGGTCAGAAGGCAGTCAAGGTATGGCGTGAGCGATAACAGGAACTAGCTTGTTTGCACTTTTGTAACGAGGGATAAAACCATTGAGAACAGAGTATGGACCTAAAACAGACATGGATTCAATTATTTTGTGGTCTTTTGTGCCTTAGTCCAAAAGATTCAGGTCACATACATATCTACAGAGACTTTACAGGATAAACAACTACCGGTATTTTTTTTTTTTTCCAAGTATACAGCATATTGTGTTTTTTATGCAAATCATCCCACTTTTGTTGGCATTCACTGTTTTATATTTATAAGTGTATGTAATGAGTGAGTGTGAAAGGTCAGCTTACACACATTAGAACTGGCAGAAAAAGGAAAAGAACGATGGGAGGATGGAGGTGATCTAACAGACCTTTTGTCGGTTATGGATTGAAATAGCCTACGCTGCCATGGTGGAGTGTCCTGACCTGCAAATCTGACATTTTCTTAATGTTCTCGTCTCTGCTCTGTGACATTGCTGGTGTTAGAGCAGTGAGTTATTGGGGTTTCGCTTTGCTGAATGAGAAAGTCGTTCTCGTATATCATATATCACGAAAATGCCTTCAAGTTCCACCCGTATCTACAACAGGAAATATGGTATCGTTTTGAGTAACCGTATCACTTCCAGCAGTCTCTTTCTCACCACCTTCAGCATAAATATATGCAACAATTTAAATAAAGAATGGCATTCTTTAAGTTCAGAGATTGAGGAATATGTAAGGAGGCCACAGGTGCCGTATTACTGGCAGAAGGGAAAAAAAAGGTTTGGTCAAAATGAGTTTTTCTGAATTCAGCTACAGAGGCTGAATCAATCTGCAGCTGATTTTTCAAGCTCAGGCCACCCGATACATAATTTGTCATCCATGGGACCAAGCACAGACCTTCAACCAAAGGGGATGCAAAGAACTTTTGCACTGTCTGATGTTCGCACAGCCGGCTGGTCAATTTAACGGGAAACATCCCTGCCTTTGACTATAAAGTCTCTTAATAGGAAGTGGAGGTCCTTTTCAACTGACATCCTTTGCCTCAGCTAATTCATGATGTACGTGAGATAACAGAAAGCCAGTTCACAGAGGTAGCAAGCGGGGAATTGAATCAATACTATGATAGCACTTTCGGAAAGTGAGGGATACTCCTGTCCAACACGGAACCAAAACGTGTCCAACGATAATCCATTTTGTTGTAACCTAAAAGTGCAATCCATCTGTAGCTCTGCAAGCTCATCCTGACCCTTTACAATCAAAAATCTTGATGCTATGCCATGTTCCGAGTGGAATGGCTCTCAAACCCAGGCGTATTCCTCATTTGTGTGTGGGAAATATGTCTCGAACCTTTTGGAAGCCATAAATTTTGCCTGCTGCTGTCTAGAGATATTCTTTCCTTCCCTGCACTTTCATATTTAGCTCAGTGATGTAGTCAAAAAAGTCAGCTAATTAAGCAAGTTTCAACCACCGTGAGTCATTAATTACCTGGTCTTTAAAGGGAAAGTCATCCTCACTGGTGAATGCCAGTACCTCCTCTTATGTTCTGCCCCTTGATAACATCTGACCTCTGTGCAAACTAAGAGAAGAGACCCTGGTGCTCTGATCTCATTTCACTAGTGGATTGCTGAAGTGCCACGTCTTGATCAGCCAGGTTTTTACGTAATTGCTATTTTTTACGGCTTGATCCAAAACATCAGTGAAATCACTGCAGCGTGAAATGGGTTATGACCGTGGGGGGATTCCTTTGTTTAGCTTTTGTTACTCAGCGACTGATGGAGGCCACATTGTCGGTGCAAATAGCTACGCACATATCCCAGTTAAGCGTATGTTCCCTGAATTACTTGTGCATGACCCTGAATATCTCATCACCTGTATCATGGTTCTCCAGCTTTGCAAAATAAAAAGTTCTCTGTGATACCAAGAACATCACGTTGGGAGTCAGTTGACAAAGGCTACTGGCATCAGTTGAATCATCAATTTGGAGCAAGGTTTCAGAAGTTACCTTCACCTGTAGTCATAGATGTAGTTTTCTTTTTCAGTTGTATAGTATTTTAGCAATGGACATTGTCACAAAGCAGCTTCATAGTTTGATAGTGCTGTCAGATAATGGAATTTTCTCGACTGCACCTCACCCTAGCATTAGTCCAAGAATTTTCTTGCATGCTGGTAGTATGAGAGATTCCACGTGTGAGGTATGTGCCTTCTTAGCTTTGGCAAATGAACTCAGGCACTAAAACACTAGCCTCTTGTGCTTTGTCAGACACATGCACAGTTAAAAGCATACATTCACTCACTGTCTCATTTTGTGATTTCAGTCTCGTAAAATATTTAGTGCCTTTGGGTTTGTATCCTAGATGCTTAGCTTCAAAGTGCCTTGGTAAATTGTTTCGTACCATTGTTGCATTAGCCAACTTCTCTCTGTAGATCAGGCATACCAGTGTGCGGCACATAGCAGCACAACTTCAGTAGATGCCACACTTGAAGCAGCAATCGCTGTAAAGCTTCAGTTTGGGCTGTTTTGCTATTCCTGACTGGTCATTACATGGTCTCTGATATCATTTGCTGAACATGTGTAACGTTATTTGATTTAGTAATAAACCAATCATATGTTCTTATTTAATAACTAAAGCAGAATAAAGTTCTACACTGTAAAAAGCCTAGAAAAAATGCAGATTTTAAGATTGTCTGTCTATGTGCAAGTTGAACAAAATGGCACCAAATAGAACTAAATAGATTAAACTCATCTTTTACCTCAACATTCACACACACACACACACAATACCCCATAATGACAAAGTGAAACAAGTTGGTTTGAAACTTTTGCAAATTTCTTAAAAATAAAAAACAAAAATAAAACATTTACATAAGTGTTTTCACAGCGTTTGCCATGACCCTCAAACGTGAGCTCAGGTGCATCCTGTTTCCACTGATCATCCTGCAGAAGTTTCTACAACTTGATTGCAGTCTTCCTGTGGGAAACTCAGTTGATTGGTCAGGATTTGGACCAGCACACACCTTTTGGTTTGGAACCAGCAGGACTCTTCCTAGAGCTGGCTGCCTGTCCACTCTGAGCGATCGGGATAGAAGGGCCATAGTAAGGGAGGTGACCAAGAACCTCATGGCCACTTTGACAGAGCTCCAGCAAGGGGTACCTTCCAGAAGGACAACCATTTCTGCAGCACTCCACCAATCAGACCTGTATGGTAGAGTGGCCAGATGGAAGCCACTCCTCAGTAAAAGGCACATGGAAACCCACCTGGAGTTTGCCAAAAGGCACCTGAAAGACTCAACTGAACTGAATGAACAAAGATTGAACTCTTTGGCCTGAATGCCAAGTGTTATGTCTGGAGGAAACCAGGCACTGGTCATCACCTGGCTAATAACGTTCCTACAGTGAAGCATGGTGGTGGCAGCATCATGCTGTGGGGATGTTTTTCACCAGCAGGAGCTGGGAGACTAGTCAGGGTTAAGGGAAAGATGAATGCAGCAATGTACAGAGACATTTTTGATGACAGCCTGCTTCAGAGCGCTCTGGATTTCAGACTGGGGTGAAGGTTCATTTTCCAACAGGACAACGACCCTAAGCCAAGATAACAAAGCAGTGGCTTCAGGACAACTCTGTGAATGTCCTTGAGAGGCCCAACCAGAGCCCAGATTTGAACCCAATCGAACATCTCTGGAAAGATCTGAAAATGGCTGTGCACCGACGTTCCCCATCCAAACTGATGGAGCTTGAGAAGTTCTGCAAAGAAGAATGGGGGAAACTGCCCAAAAGTAGGTGAGCATAGCTTGTAGCATCATACTCAAAAACACTTGCGGCTGTAATTACTGCCAAAGGTGCTTCAACAAAGTATTGAGCAAACGCTGTGAATACTTATGTAAATGCTTTATTTATTTATTTATTTTAATAAATTTGCAAAGGTTTCAAACAAACTTGTTTCATTTTGTCATTATGGGGTATTGTGTGTAGAATTCTGAGGTAAAAGATGAATTTAATCTATTTGGGAATAAGGCTGTAACATAGGATATTGTGGAAAAAATGGAGCGCTGTGAATACTTTCTGGATGCACTGTATAATGGTTGAAATATAGAAAGAAAGAAATGAGAACCACTACCGTCCACCTCCACCAGCAACTACGTGCCCATCACAAAGGGAACATGCATTGAAATCATTAGTTTATTTCATTTAGTTTTATTTTTCTATAATTAAGGTGATGTTAATTTTATTCTGTTTTATTGACACACATAAACCCATAATACACTTTAAAAACACGTTTTTGAGGGCTGAAACACGTTATTTGTATTTACATTCATTTCAATGGGAAAAATTTATTTGGGTCGCAAACAAATCAGGTCGCGGACAGAGTGCTGGAACGAATTAAGTTTGTTCAAAATTGCACAGATTTATCATGTTGTAGTTGTTTTGTCCATGTCAGCGACAGTTTAAGACTTCAGCGTATCCATGACTGGGGGCTTTGTGCTGCTCGGACTTGGTCATTACTGTGGATCTGAATGCTAAACAGGATGAACCAATGTACAATAAACACATTCAGAAGTGTTGAATGGACTCATCCAGGCTTAGTCCCCAATGGAAGTCTATTTAATATTAGGCTGTTATTTAAAACAAAAAAAAAAAATGGTGAAATGATTGGGAAACAATGGAACAAAAACCTGATCGGAAACTTTTTTGGATTGAAATCAAGTCCGAGTTTACACAAAATGTGCTTTCAAAAATAAGGGGTTCATGTCACGCTTCAGTCACGTGTCATGACATCACCATGAACTATTTGCAACTGTCTAGCTGCATCAGCACTTGCCCCAACAGAAACATAGAGAGAAGCTGTGTCTGTGGAAAATACAGACAAAGACTGCATTCTGTGCAATAACAATAAAAACTCCCAGACTCAAGAGTGACTAGAAGGGGGCCAGTAACCTCAAGTCAGTAGAACTTATCGGCAACTGACAAGGAAGAAAAACATAATGAAAATGGTCTGGTATGAATAGGTGCTACTTCACTACTCAGTTGACAAATAATAAAATAATATAATAATTAATTAATTAATTAATTAAATAATAATAAAAACCACCGGGAGGTGTGCTGTTATAGGAAAATAGCTGACTAACCAGGAACACCCCCCACCCCCATCCCCAAATTGGATATGTCCTTTAACAGCATGTCCTGAAATATTTTATTCCTTTTATAAACACACCAATTTGCCAACAACCATTTATAAATTGAAGAATGGCATTTCATACCTTTTATCCATAAACAGTTATATTTAATGCTGTGGAACGTCTGCAAAACAAGTTCCCGTTATCACTTGGACTATAAACAACAGTCTGTAGAAGGAGTGTTCGGTATGTGGGGGAGCTAATTAAGATTTGCACACCTGATGCCTAACTAAGCAGTTTGTGTTCCTCTCTCTTTCTCACGCAGTAAGATGAAGGAGTGTGTATTCGTGAGCTAAATAGAAGTGGAAAGCACAGAGCGAGCTGAAAAGCTGCCAAGTGTTCTGCTTCGATTAGACTTGTTTTTTTTTTTTCTTTTAAAAAAATACCTTTCGACTACTGTGCTGCAACATGAGCTTCAGAGTGGAATAAATAATCTGGGTCAGTTGGTTTCTTGAGTCGTTCTTCAGAATTGTTACATCATGTTACTGAAAACCCAGAAGTCAAACTCCTTTAACTTAAAGGCTTTCCCATGGCAGAAATGGGTTATGCTAACCCTGCATTGATAACTTCTTCGAGCGTTATATCCACAACTGTACATTTTTCTTTATTAAATTACATTATTGTATTTGTTTCTTCCTTTGTTTTCCATTATGTGCACTACTGCCAGTTATAGAAATCCATTCAAGAATCGTCCAACCATGCAGAATCCAGAGCTAAACAGAGCGGTGCTAAATATTTTAAACTCCTTGCACAATACTGGATTTAATTCTTTTCTGTCAATCATTCTAAGATGAACCTTTAAAGTTTGAAATCCAGTCTTAAGAGAAAAAAGGTCCCAAATGACACATGGATGAACATCATAAAGATCTGCGCTAACCAAAAAAAACCAAAACAAAACAAAGCTTACTCCCAAGTTTCACCCTTGACTCAGTCCATAATCTCAAGTGGATGCAGGGCAGTGGTAGCTCAGAGGTCAAGAAAAGTTATAATAGGTATAGCAGAGTGGTGCACCAGAAGCGTGCTGGGCCCATAACCCATAACTCATGTTCGCCTCACACTTGAAAGGTGTCTCTCTGCTTTGAGTACTCATCTTCGATCCCAGGACACCAGAGTTCATACCCTACATGGGGTGATCTACTTATTTAGAGGCACTGTTAAGTGGAGTCGGCTCTAATAATGCCATATCCTGACTGACCCTGTGCTCTGACTCCAGTGTCCTAAGAAGCTGGGATATGCAAGGAAAAATATGCTGTAATGTATATGTGACAAATGAAGGGTTCGTCTTCTTCTATTGATCAGAAGGTTGTGAGTTCAAATCTCAGCACTGCCAATGCCACTGCTGGACATGGTCCTTAACCTTTAACTGCTCAGAAAATGTAAGTAGCTCTGGATAAGGGCATCTGCCAAATGCTATAAATGTAAATGTACTGTAAATTTGTACCCAATAGCTGCTGCTGTAATCATAAACAATGCCCTGTGCTCATCCCTGGCTGGATATATATATATATATATCATTCAACATTAATAGTGCCTTCCCATATGTGCAAGCTACCAATGCCATGTGCACTAATGCAGCCCCATACCATCACAGATGCTGGCTTTTAAACTTTGCGCTAGTAACAATCTGGATGATCTCTCTGCCCCTTGGCCCAGAGAATAAGACATCCATGATTTCCAAAAAGCATTTCATATTTTGATTAGTCAGACTGCAGGTCCATTTTCCACTTCACCTTGGTCCTTCCTGAATGAGCTCAGGCCCAACGAAGGTGGCTCTGTTTCTGAATCATGTATGGTTATTTCTTTGCATGGTACAGTTTTAACCTGTATTTGTGGATGCAGTGATTAACTGTGTTCACACACAGGGCTGGTTCTACGTAGTACACTGGCTGCCCTAGGCAAGAGTGCAGCAATTGCCCACTGCCTAACAGTACACTCCCCCCTCCCCCCATCCTTATTCTATGGCTGATTCTATCCAAATACCATGCTGTCAATTCAACGTGTGGCAGACAGAGGTAGTGCCAAGTTGATGACGGTTATTTGTTTAAAATAATGCTTTATTTCATTCATTGTTATGTTATATGTTATGTTACATTTAGTGATATATAGAGCATATATGAAGGACAGCACTAAAGGGCACCCCCCCACACAAATTTGTCATCCTAGGCAGCTGGCTCTCTTAGTCGCCTATGCCAATCGCCGGCCCTGTTCATACAGTTCAGAAGTGTTCCTGAGGATATGCACTGATTTCCACCACATAATCATGTCTGCTTTTAATGTACCTGCTTTTAATGAACCACCTGAGGGCCCAATGTTTGTGCCCAACCATTAATTTTTGGCATTGTCCTTTGCATACACAGAGTTCTCTGAAACATGATGCTAGCATTAAATTAAAAATTATATATACAGTCGATCTTCTCATCTACGGACATCGCATTAACAGATATCAGATGCAACGGACAAAATCTGCTGGTCTGAATACATAATCCATTAGCCAGAATGTCTGGTATGAAAGTTTAAAAATCCTGTGTGTTGCATCTGAGTCCTGTAGTTCAGCAATTGTCCGCTAGGTGGCGGTGGCGTGCGTGCTACTAGTTGTTTACAAGCGTCGGT
>JAQLOM010000014.1:1809270-1811903 GCA_030068315.1 Chrysichthys thysi | reverse complement strand
TGGGAGGGATCTGAAAGTGTTCTCTAATTTTGATCAGTGTCCTTTTTCAAATCTCTCATTTAAGTTTCTTATCCTGTACTTCTGAATTATGTAACTCGTGACATATGGTTAAAATACTGCTCCTTTTCCCCCATTTGGATCACTTCCAAACATGACTACATAGTGACCTTGACATTCAGGAACTTGTAGGTTGTTCTTTAATTTTGATCTCCACTGTACATTCGATTGTTTCACCTTGCATGGATACACATACACTTTTTTTTCTTTTTCTTTTTTTTCTTTCACCAGTACCTCATCTGAAATGTACAGATCTGCACCTGATACTACATTGCACCCTTGATTTTATTTGGGAGGAAATACAGGATGAGTCGGTGATGCCATGCTCTCTTGGAGGTGTGTTTTACGGCATGATGGTTCGTGTTGCCCGGTGTCTTGTAGTTAAAAGAATGGAGATTGATTAGTCCTGGGGGGACGTCAGGAGGAGGAGAAACTCGGGTTTATTTCACTAAATAGCCAATCAGTGAGAGCAGTGTGAGTTTATGTACTGGACATATATCAGGTGCATACTTCATGATGTGCCTCCCTGGGCTTATTGGGATGTACTTGGAACTTTTAGATAGGAAAATGCAAAATACAAAAATGTGTATCTGAATTAAAAAGACAAAAAAAAAGAAAAATCTTTTCCCCCATGCATATTTACATATTTCATGCTATTATTATTATTATTATTATTATTATTATTATTATTATTATTATTAGTAGTAGTAGTAGTAGTAGTAGTAGTAGTAGTAGTAGATTGTGTCAGCATGCAGTCATATATAGCACATCTTGAAGTCCTGAAACCACGTGATTCATTCTACATTAATCCATACTAAACAGCATGCACACTAATTTGGCATTATTTAGGAAAGAAGTAGTCTGCTTTTTAATGAAAATGTAACCATGGCGACCAGCGGGCACGCCTCTGATGACGTAGTGACGCGGAGCTCCATTTCGTCGTCTGATTTAACAGAAGTCCTGCTTTTATACAGCGCCTGGGTGATGTTTACTAGCCACGCCCATCTGGAACGCGATTGGTCCGTGCGCGTCTCCCTCAGGGAGCCAATCAGAAAGTGCCGTCTTCAGTCCAGTTTAAACTCCAGCTGGACTGTGATGAGGAGAAGAGGTGACCCCTCTCCTTTCCCAGCACTTTCTCTTTTTCTCTGTCTCTTGTTCTTCTTCTTCTTCTTCTTCTTCTTCTTCTTCTTTTCCCTTCAGGAATAAATCATGCTAAGGAGGGTTTAGGAGGTTTTCTTTTTTATTTTTAAAGAGGCTTAGGGGATTTGGGACACATCTTGGACCATGAAGAAACAACTCCACGTGCACAGAGACTGATCATTTTTATAGAAGTGACACTACAAAAGATTGATTTATTTTTTGATTAAAAAAAAAAAAAAGTGAATTTATTTTGGTTCCTTGGACCAGCCCAGGTGAACATGGCATACCATGCGTCGTTTTTCCCTTTGCTGGGGTGTGGGAGGCCTCTGATGGAGCAGATCACCGGGAGCGGCAGCATCATCATCTCCAGCCCTTCGTCTTCATCATCATCATCATCATCGTCGTCATCTATTCATCACCACCTCCAGCATGTGGAGAAAGACGAAGAAGAGAAGGAGGAAGAGGAAGAGCCGGTGGTGCACCTGGAGGGCATGGAGCTGTGGAGGCAGTTCCACCGGATTGGCACCGAAATGGTCATCACAAAGTCAGGGAGGTAAACAAGCAAGCAAACAAATATCAACGTGCCACACCTTGGTTAAATATGCATGAAACCCAGGGCCAGTATCAGTGTGTGTCATTTTTTAAAATGATTAAAGAAGTGGGGTGGGATTTGCAGTAAGATACGCAAAGCATTTCGATAGTCAAAACTGGGTTCTTCTATATTCATTCCGTCTTAAAAATAAAAGAAAATCATAGGACGAAGTAGAAACAAACAAACAAACATTCACATCAGTAATACTTCAAACTTATTTTATTTTAACAAAGGAAACAAAGATATCTACCTTTATCGCCGAATAACCTGATGTTCTCCAAATATATAACATGTCGTTCAGCTCCTGTATCTCTACATACATGCCTCTGCTAGATCACACAAGCTTATAAATGTGGCTCCTTAATGAAAGTAATTCAACTGTAACTTTGCACAGAGAACTCCCAGACGTCCTCTTTAAGACGTCCTGGGAAAAAAAAATCCTGCGTGAGAGTCAGATTTATGCGGAAATACCTGAAAAGTACAGTAGTTATTCAAATACACAATGAAACCTAGGGGAGGAACGGTCCAAGTGACACCACGCCAAACTTCAGACTGACAAGAAAACCACATGAAAGGCGCATCAGATCTTTAAGACATTATTATTATTCTCATTTGGCAGACGCTCTTATCCAGAGCGACTTACATTTATTTTTTTTATTTATACAACTGAGCAATTCAGGTTATGGGCCTTGCTCAAGGACCCAGCCGTGGTAGCTTGGTTGTGCTTGGATTTGAACTCACAACCTTCCGATCAGTAGCCCAACATCTTAATCCCCTGAGCTACCACTGCCCCAGATCTGTTTAGAAATGTAAGATGGGTAAGATAAGCTGCAACATAGGAGTT
>JAQLOM010000014.1:1801770-1804270 GCA_030068315.1 Chrysichthys thysi | reverse complement strand
GAGTTATGTAAATAAACTGCGTTCCGAAATTAATTGCTGAAACAACTGGATAAAAGAAACGGGTTTGGGACTGAAAGGTCTCTGGGTCGATTCCCTGGACCGGCAGGAAAAAATGTGTGGGTGGGGGGAATGAAGTCCTTGTTCCTTCTACATCAATGACTGAAGTGCTCTTGAGCAAGGCACCTAACCCCCAACTGCTCCCCGGGTGCTGCAGCACGGCTGCCCACTGCTCCTGGTATGTGTGCTCACTTCTAGTGTGTGTGTGTGTATGTGTGTGTGTGTGTGTGTTTACTGCTTATGTTTACTGGGGATTAATACAGTATCCAAAAAAAAAAAAAAAATCTAACTAACCAACCAAATCAACCAACCAATACCAACATCCAACCACTAACCAACCAACCAAGCAAACAAAAAACTGTATCAGAGCATCAGTGATAATCCACACGAATCAGTATTAATAATTTAAAACTTTAGTTGAACATTTCTTTTTAATTTCAAGAATAAACTGTTGCTAGTTTGGAGCAGTGTACATATGCTGAAATACTGTGATGAATAAGCTATGATTTTTGTTTCCAAAAAAAAAAAAAATGCAAGAAAAGATTCCATCTTCAAAAATAATCTTCATGAAAAAAAAATTATGGCATAGTATCCATGATGTGTAAAAAAAAAAAAAAAAAAAGCATGAAATATTTACATTAAATTGTAAGAGATGGGAGATTTACAGCAGTGTACAGTTAGTTATTTGCGTGTATCGTTAGTTCATAAATGATGCTGAGATTTCCCGAGGTGGTTCTGCTCCCGTTTTCAAAATTTCATTATATGTTTGTTAAAATCAAAGAAAAAAAAGTGTTGTTGTTATTGGTTTTTTTTAACGTTCGTGGATTCTGCGTTGTCTGCAACAAATGACAACTTAAAAAGAAATAAATAATCGATTAAACGAACAAACAAATAAATACGCAAATAATAAACGAACAAACCATTTAGATTTGAATTCATGTCTTCTGACCAAGCCAAATATTAACATATAGAAATAAAAATATATATTAAAAAAACTTGACATGACTTGAAAATTATAATAAAATAAAAAAAACCTTAACAATATCAAAAACATACTAATAGTTAAACAGAAACAAATAAACATAACTTAAGTGTATATTAATGCTGTACTTAAGTGTCATAAGCAAAGTAATGATCTAGATAAAAGAAAAATGTACATATTGTTATTCATTTCATAATCCCACATCAGGATTATGATCTTTGATGGGGTTTTTTTCTTCCTGATTTTGTACCAAACTGAATCTGTTTATTTATTTATTTATTTTTGTTAAATATACATTTAGGCTCTGGTCGTCTGTCACTGTTACCCGTATAACTGCATGCTGGCGTCTCCGTGGACTCAGCGAATTCCCGCTCCTGCTGTGAGCCCCCGGTCTCGCTGTGCACCGTACCTTCTCCCACATGCCCCGCACACACACCTGCTGCCACCCAGACGCCACGCTTCAGCCCAAGTGGAACCTGAGAGCAAAGCCAACAGGGGTCAGAGGTCACCGACGCCACCTTTCTCCTGAAAGACACTACTCTGATAGAAAGTGAACTGAAAGGCAATAAAATATCACACCTCTGACTGAAGTGTGCCTAAAAATAATGAGTGGTACTCAAATCCCTCGAGAAAGGACCTTAATCCTAAACTGCTCAGGTGTAAGCAGGAAAACAGGGTGAGACAAGCTGCTTCCTCTAAGTGTTTAATCATCAACACAAAACCTATAAAAGGATACCCTTGGTGCAATGATCTTAAATTGTTCTGGTGAGAAATTAGATTTTTTTTTTAACTTAAGTGTTCGTTTTTATCATACAATCCTAAAATCAGGTCAAATTTATTTTATTCTGAGTGGCTTGTCTTACCCGGAGCTCCTCCTCACTCTGATGGTAAATCATCTATAATAAATACCAAGTGAAGAAATACATGTGTATATGAAGATTAGGCTATTTATTATTTACCGTTTTACAGATACTGTATGTGCATGATTAATATATTGTAAAACAACGTGAACGATATATTAAATGGCTTTGTTCCCAAATGAAGCGTACAGCTTTGTATATAAGCTTCTGTGTGTGTGATTCTGTTATGATTCATAAATCCAGTGATTTACTAGATTTTAGCGCCAATGGTTGCGATGTGACTTAAACGTATCACAAAATGAGTAGGAGTTTGACAGGTAGGTCATGTAAAGGTCATGTAAACCACAATAATTGTACAATATCTTTCAGGGTTGTTTTGTTTTTAGTTTTTCTTAATATTCTCATATTTATCTACGTATTTTGTAAATGCCAGAATATTGTGTTGTATCATCTGGTGCAGTGCTCTCATGCTGAAGCTATTTATTAAAAAGATTTCCATTATCTTTATGAAATGAAGCTATATGCTTGTTCAAAAAATATATTTTAAAGAGATTATTGTGGAAAAGCAGATTAATATCAGGTTATTATTATTATTACACAG
>JAQLOM010000014.1:1728269-1749235 GCA_030068315.1 Chrysichthys thysi | reverse complement strand
GTTGAAGCATGGTTGAAAATCAATGTCTGACTTTCATTGGTTACATTTCATAGAATTTTTATTTATTATTACTTTTGCCAGATTAAAGTTATTTCTGTGACCATTGTGGGTTTTTCTTTCATTGACTGAAGGGTACCAACAATTTTGTCCATGTGTGTATTATTATTATTATGTAATGCATAGATGGAATGCCTTCACTCATAGGCAAAATAATGCCTTTTTTTTGTCAAGAATGCAAAAATGTGCTATGCGATCAGAAGTTTGTTGATTTCTCTGGATAAATAGATAACTAAGCATCCACAATTACAACCACTCTATCCCTTCACTAGACTACCTATATTATCTTTACCTGAGTTTAATGGCGTACACAGTATGTACCTTGGCCTTAACAATCTTTAAACTTCATTATAGTACAATAGCAGATGAAAACACAGGTAAGAAGCCTTGTTTTTCATAAGTATGGACCCATCGAAAAGACCTAGTTTACTATTGGTTAAGCTTCCAGGAGTTTTTCAGGCTGTAGGTGGGTGTTGATTTTCAATTGTTCTAGTTTATGCTTTTATATATTTATGACTTGGCCTTTGAGTAATCCAACATCTCTTATACTGGACAAATTTGCCCTTCAAGTTAATAATAATATGACTCATCCTTCTAGCTCTCTTTGTAATTGTGATTCCGTTAGTTAAAGCTAATATCCATCTGCTCTTCAGATCTTTTGTCTATGGCCAACCTCTGTCGTCCTCAATACAGTATAACATTTTTGAACATTGTTATACAGAATCATGCGAGTCTTCGAGTGAGGTGAAACCATTACGCATGCTTTCAAGCGATATTAAAATGCAATAACGATGCATCAGAAGCCTGTCTTTGCTCTCCGATTGGAATTTAATGACGACGCGTGTCACGGCGAATTTGTTTCTCTGTCTTGTCTTATTTGCATTGGGAGATTAATTCCATTTCAGTGATGTTAATGTTTTGTAAATTGCTTTTGCAAGTGGTGCTGCTTGGTATTTAAATCTCTGCGGGACGTCTCTGTTAGACAGGCTTTCAGCAGCATAGTGTGCAGGCATAGGATACCGTTAGAGAGAGTGTTAAATATGTTATATATCTAATGCAGCTCGAGACACCTTATCTTAGGTGATGGATGGAGAGATGCAAGGAGGGGAAAAACCTGAAGGTGAGTTGTTTGACTTTGATTCCGTTTTGATCTCTTAGCCCACAGTGTTTTTTTTGTTTTTTGTTTTTAAGAAATGGATGGAAATCAATTCACACATCTTTTACGCTTTCACTGGGATTCATTTCTGATGTCAGGCTTGCAGGAGAAGACAGGACCATTATTAAGAGATGGTGGGGTGAGTAATTTACTGCATAACTTATATACATATATTAGTCAAGTTATTGATTATGCATATGCACAGCTTGGGTCGTAACTCTTATTGATTTCCGAACTCTGCATTTACTTTTTTTTTTTTTCACATTTATTATGATTATGTTCATGAGTTTTAAATTTTGAAGATGTCCGGGAGGGTTCTTCTAGCCAAGGATAGCATTTTCCCAGAATCCTCCTCATCTCTCTCCATGTGGGCGGTCAACAGAGACAACTGAGCACACACCAGACACGCTTTACTTTTTTGTCACCTTCATGAAGTCAGTATGTTCACTTTTTCAAGTGTGCATTGAACCTGTTATTGTACCTAGTAAGACATAGTAGGGTCCAAAACACCGAATCTACCATCTTTTTCTTCTTTAAAATTATTTTACGCAATGGATGCTTATTAGTCTGAAGATGTTGATAAATATTTTTAAAAGCATCACTGACTTTCAATGTAAGTATAAATACTTAAAAAAAAGTGTGACATTGTGTTTTTTTCCCGACATTTTTTTTTTTTTTTTTGGGGGTGGGGGGGGTTGTATTCCTAAAGTTAATTAATCACTTGTAATCCACAGATATCTGCTGTACACTTTTCTGTTGTAAAAAATAATCACTTTGAGCCAGTTTAAGGCAAATATTTGAACACTATAACTGGGGCTAGATATATTCAATGGATAGTCACTAAACTAGCTCACAGTATCCCATTTTAGGACCAAACTTTATCCTCTTGTGAGTTTGATGACAGGCTCTGGTAAAGGTCTGCCATTGTTCGGTTGCAGGGTCAGTAAAATGGCCTTTTGTTGCTGGAAGCAGTAGGCAATTTTTGGCCATGTTTAGTGTCAGACAGAACCAGGTAGTCTTGTGAAAAAGCTTAAGATTTGTCTTACAAACCTAGGTTGTTATAAATATTTCTCACAGTCTCTAAAATCATAAAACATCAGTGCTTAAGATGTTGGTGAATACTATCCTATAGGAACATTAATTTGCTGTAGACTTTACAATGGAAGTAATAAAAATTATTATTTTTTTTTTAATTAAATCATTTTATGTACATGTTCATTAACTGCATTGATCTTCCTTTCACACAAATGATTCCAGTGTTAACTCAAACGCTTTAATATTGTGTGATCATGTCTTTGTTTCCACCAGACTGTTCTCATTAAATCTCTCCAGCGATACTCCAAAATCCCCCTCATGCTTATCTCCAAAAAAGACCATTTCATTCCTTTTGTCTCGTGAAGTGGCCGCTTATATAATATTTGCTACAACATGACTTCCATATTCATAAGAATCCGAGCGGCTCCTTTATTTCCGTGGCGTATTGTGACTCAAGAAACCTGGACGCTGGTTTAGACCTGTGGGCACAGCTGTGCTTTTCCATCAAGCAGGAATCCCAGATTGTGATGTTTTCATTTCTGACATTAAAAAAAAAGTCCTGGATCTGTGGTGTCCAGCTGCTCCATTCAGGTGTACAGGGGGAATGATATTCTTATGCACACGCTCCAGCCTCCAAGCTTTAGTCTTCTTAGAATCTTTTACATATTACTTGATAGAGAGTCTACCTTCACAGACATTCAGGCTTCTTAACACACTTCCCAAACTAACAATCTAGCAGCAGCTCCTTTAGCTGGACTTTGGTTAATATTGAGCCAGTTTTTCTGATAAAATGTCTAGTGCCAGTGGCTGTCCTGTGAAGACCTTCAGCCTGGACTGAAAAGAACAAGTAGATCAGCTTTTAATCAAACAGCTTAGGGCAGACGTACCATGCATGTGCTCTGAAGAGGTTTAAATAGAGGTTTAATGTGCCTCTGGACACTTTAGTACATTCAACTGAAAGTTGTTTAGAAGCAATAGTCATATACTAGAGTCTTAAACAGAGAGCATGGATGGACTTTATGACATTTCATCTTAAACTGGATACTACTATATTAAAGATTGTACAGCAAATACAGTAAATCACAGTTGCCTCACACAAGAGGTGGGAGGACGCAATTGCAGAGCTTTATAAAATATGATCAGATCAGATCAAACTGAACACTTTAATCTAAACAGCTGGATAAACACCACAGTGGTAAAAAAAAAAAAAAAAAACAAGAAAAAAGCTAATTGAAACCCAGAAGCATTGTGCCACTCCATAGAGGTTTCATCACAGATCCTATCACCTCAAATATAACTGGCAGACCTGGGACCCTGGACATGACACTGGATACCACCCCATTGGTCTTTGGCTTGAGCATGGACTGTAAGCATAAGCACAGACGTGGGTATGTCAGCCCTTGGCATGGGTGTGAACTTGGGGGCAGGTATGGGTAAGGACATGGACTTGGACTCGCATGTGGGTGAGTACAGAATGCAGAGGACTGCCATGTTGCTGGATATTGTCTCCTCTGGCTTTGGCATGAGCATGGACATAAGCATGACACTGAAGCACAGGAATAAGCATGGGCTCAGGGACAGGAGCATAGGTATGGGCATGGATTCCAGTGTAGGCCTACTGGACTCAGGATGGGCTCAGACATTCAGTACGCATAACAACAACAACAATAACAATAATAATAATACTTTTTTAAATGCACTTTTTTTCAAGAGAATCTCAAAGTGCTACAATACATAAAAAAACAAACTGATTATTTAATTTAAAATTAACTTAAGAGTCATATACAACATTGTATATACTGCTAAAAAGAAAGGTACAGTATTAAGTCCTCTTTTAAAACTGCCCATAGACTGTGACGTCCACGGGCGAGGGGCAGCAATACAGAAAGCCCAGTCGCCCATTGTGCACAATGTTGTCCTGGGGAGGTGGGAGTGATATGACTGTGAAGAGCAGAGGGATTGTGTTGAGGTTTGTGGGGTTAATAGTTCTTTTAGCCAGAGGGGGGCATTTCCATAGATGCACTGGTGGGTCAAGAGGGAGATCTTGTATTCAGTCCTAGCAGAAATGGCAAGCCAGCAGTGTGAATGAAGAATGGGTTTTAAGTGTTCTTATTTCCGAACTCTCATCAGGATCTTAGCAGCAGAGATCTGGATGTACTGCAGGCCCTGAAGACTCTTGCTAGGAATCTCAATGAGAAGTGCGTTGCAATAATCAAGCTGGGAAAAAGAAAAAGGCATGGAGCAGCTTTTCTGCATCAGAGAGGGTGAGAATAGGATGAGGATGGCAATATTTGAGAAAAGAGATCTTCCAGAGGTGTTTAATATGGTCTTCAAATGTGAGATGGGAATCAGGAATATTTTGACCAGAAAAGGCAATGCTGCTTATGGATGATGACTGAATCTGGTGAGGGGTTCCAACTAAGATTGCTTCAGTCTTATAGCTGTACACCTGAAGAAAAGAGTATTCCATCCAGACCTTTATCTCCTCTAGACAGATGGTAAGTGTTGATGGAGAACAAGATGGTGGCAGTGATGATGACGAAGGTGAGCCAGAGAAAGCTTGGGTAGCGTTGGGTGCTGGGGCCTGGAGATCTGCACTGACCATTCTGCAAGGCATCCTGAAAAACTGAGACACTGCTGAACCTGGACGCATCATACATTGTACTTTTTATCTAGTTATATTTACATTGATGTAGTGGGGCATCCATGAAACGAATAAATTCCTGCTATCATTTATGTTATAACATCTATATAGAGGAATTTTCCACCTATCTTTTTTCCTATGCAGCGTGTACTGTAACAGAGATGTTGCAAGATGTTAAAGTGTAAACGCCTCTGTTCTGAAGACTTAAAAATTTCAGTTTTATCTCTGACTCTGAAGACTCCTTAAAAACCCTAAAAAACAATGTTTTTTTGTTTTTTTAAACAAAAATATAGTCTAAAATAGCCTACTGATTTGACAAGTTGGGTTCAGGCAGCTGGGAGCTTCCACTGGATTTAGCAGAATATAGAAAAAAAAATACTAATTTATATTATATACTGTACCAGTTTTAGGATTGATATTTTTCCGGAAGAAGTAACAAGGAGAGGAATTCTTGTCTGCAAACCGTGAAGTGTAAAACGAAAGACAAAAAAAAAATCAAAATCCAATATCCTAAAACGAGCAAGGATTCATGTCTTGTTGTTGCAACACGTAAACACGCCTGAAGCAAACATGCCCAGCTCTGGTGCAAATTACACCAGTATCGGTGGGTAATTTTTCAGCTTGCTGTAGGCGATTGGTTTTTAATCCTCGAGGGAGCGTTATATAAACTCTGGCACCAGGTTTATAAATTTCAGTATACATGTGTTCAGCTTTCAAAGTGACACATGGTTGCAGGGTGAGTTAGGGATGAGGGCTGGGGTTTTTTTTTTGTTTGTTTTTTGCAGAGGAAACATTCTTTATAGATGACAGATGGACTAAAGGATTCCATTGCTGTACTTTAAGCCGTTTTTTTTCCCATCCTAATATCATTACAACAAACTTTGTCTACATGCTACCATGGAGATAGCTGTATTAGATCAAGTGTTTTCCAAATTTGCAATTATTTTTGACAGAGTGCCAAAGTCCTTCTGTTAACGTAATGTCTACACGGCATTGCACGGAGCTGATTTAACTCAAATCTTTAAAGCTTGACGACTGTTCTTGGTATTCCACCTGGTGCACTCTTTCAAATTGGATTGTACTGCCTTCCTTTGCTGTATTTTCCAATAGTTTTAGAACATTTCCGTTTTAGTTTTAGACATTTAAACAATGTATAGGTATCTTTAATGCAACTGCATTAAGAGGTTTTAATTATCTTCTTCTCCCAATATAAACATTATATAATGTGTGAAGATGCGTTAACAATTTAAGTCTTTAAGGACTGTGGAAAAGCTGCTACTTTACTTTACTGCTGCTTTACTTAATTGCATTATAATAGCTTGTTGAGTTTTTTTTTTTTTTTTACTCATTTACAGTCTTCTTTTCTTTATTCTTTGTGAGGTTTGCAGTGCTAACAGGCTGACAAAATCAGATCAGACCTCACTGTCCCCAGCCATTGATTTCAGCTCCTCCAGGTAGATCCCCAGATGTTCCAAAGCCAGCTGTCAGATACCATCTCTCCAGTGGGTCCTCCATCTGCTCAAGGTTCTTGATCCAGTGGGATGTGCCTTATACAGCTATAGCAGGAGCCAACCAGGAGTTATCCTTGTGATGAGCCCAAACCACCTCAAGTGACTCCTTACAAGTCAGAGAACCAGTGGCTTTACTCCAAGCCTCTCCCAGACTGTTAAGTTTCTCCCCCTATGTTGGAGACCAAATCCACCAACCCTCTTCCATAGCCTTGGTGGGACTTACATGGTTCTTCCAGGATCCTAGATTCAGCGATCTCCTCTAAAGAACCCTGACACAGACGTTTCCTACGAATGATGAGGAGTGGGATTCTCATATAATTGGAAGGGGTCACCATTTTTGCTACTACATGAACTTTGCCCCAGGTCTCAATGCAGCAGTGAATAGCTGGGTTAACCACACAATCCCAATGTTGTTCTTTCAACATCTCCTCCACCCCTGCAGCCTTGCCTCAGCCACAGAGATAGACTCTAAAGCACCAGGGGGTTCTGACCCCACACTACGTGAAGACTGGATAAGGAGTTTCTCCTTCCATCACTCAACAATATCCACATTAGGGGTCAACACTCGCCAGGGCTTGTGGGCTTGTGGGTGGTCTTGTTTCCCTCTGCTTAAGCCAGAATATCTTTAATTCCTTACTTGTTGAGAGCTAACCAAAGTCAGGGCTATTGCTTTACATAAACCAGACAGGAAGACGAGAATTCTTCAGCTGTACTTTGAACTCAGAGTGATCTGACCTTCATGTTCCAAACAACCTGTTTATATGTAGCTAATTTAAAATCGCTGCAGTGAGCATGTGTTCGCATCTTGTGTTATGGCCTTTGGCAAAACGCATCTCAAGAGAACTTCATGTTTGCGGTCGGGAACAATTTGCGGCCCGACGAAACTCATTACAGATGCTCAAAAGCAGTGTCTGAATCTCAAATTCAGTTCTTTAATCTTACCGATTGCTCTCAATCCTATCTGTTTGCTCTGTGTTGACAGATACTCCCTAGTCACGTCGTATCGATTGCTGTTTTAACATCTAACGGAGTGACTCGTCTCCTCCTGATCCACCGTGCTCAATATTTTGTTTCGGGATTACGATTCACATTTAATTAACCTGCTCGCCCCAGACGGAAATCAATGCCGTGGCTGTGGAGCACACTGGCTACTCTGGTGGTTATTTTGAGGATGTTTATGTGGTATTGAGTGTTTGTGATCTGTGGGGGAATTAATTATATGTCCACCTGCACAAAAAATACCAAAGGTGACAGCTGTCATGTCCATGGGGCAAATGAGGCGCTGACAATGTGCTTAATGCGTAAAGCATTCTTATCTAATTCACCACATAATTCACGTATGTGCACATAATCCCTGTTTGTGTTAAATTAATACATCTGCAATTCTTTATAACACAAACATTTGCAATAACTCATCACCAGCTATGCCATTTGAAGCTTCTCAATCAACATTCACGTTAACGAGTCTCCTTATATGAGTTATGGGATATCTCAATCGTCAGTAAATGATCTTGCAGACAGATAATACATTTGTAAGTAAATGTGTTTAAACGCAGGAGGTGGACGAATAAGAAGAGGTAGTATAATTGAAAGAGGAAAAGTGGACCAGGCATGTGACCTAGTCAGGGATGGGGGCTGACTCCATGTCTTGGCTAATTATTTAAAGTATTCCAATCTGTGCAAGCATTAAAATCGATGCTACCTAACAATTAACTTAATCCATTTAGCAACTCTAACTGAACTCTAATTGAAAGACAAAGAAATGCGCTTCACGAAAAGAATTTATATGTCAGTTTTACAAAACACATTATTTTGTTTGTTATTTAATCCATTTTCATAATCCATGTTTTTTTTTCTGATTTCGTAGAGATCTATGCTCATGATATAAATTTGCTTACAATTAAGAGACGATGCAACTGAGCAGCTGAGGCTTAAGGTTCTTGCTCAAGGGCCTGCTAGTCAATAGTCCAAGGCATTAACTGCTTAGCCACCACTTCCCATATCCAATAGGATAGTAGGTCCAAATTGATCAGGTGGTTTAGAAGTCACTAATTGTTGGGCCAGTTTTTGTAGAACTGTGCAGCAGCCCAAGAGCATACTGGGAAAAATGATATCTGGTGCACTCACTTTTGGTCAGAACTAAATGTTGGTCATTATCTAATTAGATCTTAATCACTTCCTGGTTCGGTCATTGCTCCACAATATCACCTGTAGGTCTTAAGTTACTCCACCTTGTCATAAATAGTCCCAGGTGTTCCTTGTGTAGCTGTGTGAGTATATAGCGATTCACTACACAAGCCTTTTGAGACTAGTCTGATGTTGGTTTGATGGTTTAGTTCTGGTCCTGCAGAACTCTTTTTGATGCCTCTAGGTTTTTAGATAGTTTTAGGACTGCTTAGATGTTTGATTCAGTTAGGTTTATATTCTCACCTATGCTCCTGGTCTTGTCAGCATTAGATTGGCTGGGATGAGGTAAGCTATTATAACTAGTTTAACAAAGGCTAATGGTTTGATCATTTTAAAATGCCTAGTTAGCTAACAGTTCGTTCTGTCTTGTAGTGCATTTAAATGAAATGGAAGTCAATCAAGAGGCCATCATTATCATCAATGAGTGAGTAACAGCTCTAAGTGGATTTGCTGTTGCTTAGCCATGGCCATTGTGCCTGTGTCTGCATATAGCACTGTGACTTTTAAATCTTTAAATCAAATTAGTGGGTGTAAACACCATTATTTGTGCATGTGGCGTGTTTATCTTCAGCTTTACTGTCGTCGAGTTGAATGCTAAGGGTTATTTAGGTTTTTCCCTCTGAGAATTCTTAGGTTTGTTGATTTTTGTTTTAAAAAAAAAATAACAGATGGATGACTGGATGGATAAAAATTTCTGCCTCTGCTTTCTGTTTGTAACTTCCTGTAATTTTGTTGTTCACATTTTATTAATGATCCAAAACAAATGCTGCAAAATCAGCATACCTGCCATTTAAAGAACTCCATGCTGCAAAGATGTACAAGCAAAAAAGTTGATATGGGAATTTCACACAGTAGTGCTGTGGAACTGTCTGGTCTGAGTTTTATTTATTTATTTATTTATTTAGCCATTTTGTATATTTAGTGTACCTGTGTGAATAGTTTGGGACATTCGTTAATAAAAATGATGGGTCTGTAGCTTTTAAGGTTTGATTTATCTTTGTAATAAAGATTTTAGTGCTGGTTCAGTGGGCAGAGTTAAAACCTGACAACTCCATGATATCGGGCTTGATCCTGAATTTGGGTTACTGTCTGTGTGGTTTCACATGCTCATGTCATTTACTGAAGAAACTGGAAGAAGGTGAGTGGACATGAACATTTTCCTGTTTGGTGGCTGTCCATGTGCTGTGGATGGTCTTGCGTGGATAACCTAAAGCAGAGCTAAAACTTGTGACGGTTTAGTTATATAAAATTCATTCCTTACAAAGGATTGGCTACTAACATTACTGAAAACTGTAAATGCTTAAACTTTAATGATGGCTGGAAGTGAAACAAAAGTAATTGTTTTATTTCACACTTTTGACTAGTTCCCTGGGCTCAGTTTTGAACTTTAAACAGGGATAATAAGCACATATTTCACTGGCACTGACATTTTCAAAACATGAAAAATTAAAAGGGGGGGAGTAAATATCCCTCCCCTTTCTGAGCTAATGTCTGGTGCCCTACAACTAGTCTCTGATTTCAGTAAATAATCCACATGATTGCATGTGATTGGATAAATTGCATTTACAGCAGTGGGGTGTGGTTTGTAAAGGCTGGGTGGAGTCATGCAGAATGCAAATAAAAAAAGCATTGCTCCATTTCTTGCCTGCCTCTGCATCCTCAGTCGTCGTCTACCCCACAGGATGACCCTTCTATAGGAGCTGAGCTAGTTGATGTTTAAAAAAAAAAGGCGTGCCTGTTGATGACCCTTGCACTATAGATTTGCAAGTCAAGTGGCTTTTATTGTCATTTCAACCATACATGTGGTACAGTCTATAGTTAAACGAGACAGGACCTCAGGACCCCAGGGCCGTGGTGCTACATATAAGACAACACGGAGTACAAAAGGTGCATGTGTGCAACAGAGACAGCATAAAGTGCATGCGTGCAACCATGTGCAAACATGGCAGAAACAACAAAGTGCAGACATAAGACAAGACAGAACACTGTCATGAGACCGTGCATACATCATAAGACAAGACAGTGCAGTACTAATGCACATATAATGTGCAGAATGTTGGAGGTAGCAAAATGTGCAGAAATGTAGGGGGTAGATGAGTGTATATTTTTGTGTGCACATATGTGTGTGTGCGTCAGTCCAGTTCCTGATTGTTCAGGAGTCTGGTGGCTTGGAGGAAGAAACTGTTGCAGAGCCTGTCAGTGAGGGCCCGAATGCTTCGGTACCTATTTCAAGATTGCAGGAGGCTGAAGAGTGTGTGTGAGGGGTGTGTGGGGTCGTCCACAATGGTGTTGGCTTTGCGGATGCAGCGTGTGTGGGGAATGTCAGTGATGGAGGGTAGAGAGACTCCAATGATGTTCTCACTATCCGCTATAGGGTCTTGCAGTCCAATACGGTGCAGTTCCCATACCAGACAGTGACGCAGCTGCTCAGAATGCTCTCAGTAGTCCCTCTGTAGAAGGTGGTGAGGATGGGTGGTGGGAGATGGGCTTTCCTCATTCTTCACAGGAAGTAAAGATGTTGCTGGGCTTTCTTGACGATGGAGCTGGTGTTGAGGGACCAGGAGAGGTTCACCACCAGGTGAACACCCAGGAATTTGGCTCTCTCGATGATCTCCATGGAGGATCCGTTGATGTTGAATGAAGAGTGGTCGCTACATGCTCTTCTGAAGTCAACAATCATCTTTGGTTTTGTCCACGTTCAGAGACAGGTTGTTGACTTTACACCAGTCCGTCAGCTGCTGCACCTCCTCTCTGTATGCTGTCTGGTTGTCCTTGCTGATCAGGCCCACCACAGTCATGTCGTCGGTGAACTTGATGATGTGGTTCGAGCTGTGCATTGCTGTACAGTCATGATTCAGCAGAGTGAACAGTAGTGGACTGAGCACACAGCCTTGGGGGACCCCAGTGCTCAGTGTAGAGGTGTTAGAGGTGCTGTTCCTGATCCGGACTGATTGAGGTCTCTCAGTCAGGGAGTCCAGGATCTATTTGCAGAGAGAGGTGTTCAGGCCCAGCAGGCTCAGCTTCCCAATCAGGTGCAGAGGAATGATTGTGTTGAACGCTGAACTGAAGTCTATGAACTGCATTCGTACATGGGCGTCCTTATTGTCCAGATGTGCGAGAGCCAGATGTAGGGTGATGGCAATGGCATCATGTGTGGACCGGTTGGGGCGATAGGCAAACTGCAGGAGGTCCAGTGAGGGAGACAGCAGGGTCTTGATGTGTCTCACGACGAGCACTTCATCACGATGGGTGTGAGTGCAACGGGATGATAGTCATTGAGGCTGGACACTGTAGACTTCTTTGGCACAGGAACGATGGTGCTGGTTTTGAAGCACTTTGGGACGACTGTAGTGCTCAGGGAGATGTTGAAGATGTCTGTGAGAACATCTACCAGTTGGTCTGAACATTCTCTGAGCACTCTCCCAGGGATGTTGTCTGGTCCATTAGCCTTCCGTGGGTTAACTGTGCGAAGACTGTTCCTCACGTCAGCAGTGGACAGATGCAGAACTTGGTCTCTGTGGGAAGGCTGTTCCCAAGAACAGGGGAGAACAAAGACAACTCCTGGGTGCATTTCCACCTGTAGAACTGCTGCTGTAATCATAAGCACTATCCTATGCTCATCATTGGACAGTTCACAATCTGCTTCTAATGAACATCCTTTCAACACACTGTACAGTTTGTCTACATTATACGCCTGCATGCTGTAAAACTGATTTATAATCCCACTATCTGGCAATAAGCATAATGGCATATCTAATATGTATTCTGCAGTGCATATTTACACAATGCTCCATGTAGTACTAATGGTCGATTTTAAATGCAACTACTATCTGTTAATGATATAAAGATTTCTGATATCTTTTATCTTTATGATGGTTTGTGTAATACCATTATCCCAGCTGGCTATCATTATGGTTTTTACGGTCATTTCCACTGACTAATTACAACATTAGAAAACCAGAACGGTGGAGATTGAGTGATTCTGTGTTAGTGTGACAGATGACCCACTTCCCCAAGACACGTAATTAGGTCTTTGAGACTGATTACCGCTAGTGAGTTTTTCAGGGACAGTAAGCCAAAAATACACAGATTTACTCATTTATTTATTTATTTATTTATTTTTTGTACGTACCCAGAATGTTTGTTTATTCTTGGCCTTAGGTCAGACAAAGTCACTACTTGCTTTTCTGCTTGTTTTTTTTTCTTCTTCTTCTTCTTTTCTTCTTCACCCATCTTTTTATGATTTGCTAGGACTCAAACTTCCATTTTACGTTAGCAGGACTGAACTCTGATGGATTGCTCCGGATAAAGAATTGCAACGTGAAGGGTGAAAAAAGTATAAAAAATGGCCGACCCTCTGCACAGCTCCGCTGATAGACCATTTATCTTCCCTCGTTCGGCCGGCAGATGCTTTTGAAAATGAAACGTGGGAGAAAGCGCAGGATGGGAGGCGGCAGGGGGTACGGAGAGAACCACGCTCCGTAAACCGTCACTTTGTCACTTTCATCGCTCCGTGTGTTTACTCGGGTGCGTTTTGCCGCAGATGCACAAACAATGAGATGATAACTGCAGCAGCGACCCCTTAATGAAGATGAATGTCCTGAAATGATTTTGGAGATCAATAACGCTTCTGTCTGGGAAAATCATTTCACTCTCTTAATCAGATGTCCTTAGGGTACGATTCTATGAAAAAGCAAACTTTGATTTTTGAATCGGCTACCTGGTGTGTACAATATTCTGGTTAGAGTGGGAATTTTGTTTTATATAAACTTTTTTTAATTGTGGTAATTTGAATTATCAGACATTTGTAACTTGGGCCCTTAGGGAAACTTTTCTAGCAGTGTATATGGGTGCTACCATCACAAGTAAGCAAAGAAACATGGGGAAATTATAAAAGGAATAGAATGGGGTGATACAGCCCAATGTGAAAGAGTTCCTGTAAACATCAGGAAGTTAACTGCATGTCTGGAAGTGTTTATGTCCTCTTGTACCACATCCTGCACTTTTTATCCATTTATAGTTACACTTGATTTTTATGCAAAACAGGTTAGCTCAAGTTTAGACGTCGTCTTGACACAGAGCAAGTAAGCAATGATATATTTTCTGTCATTCAGCAGGCAGATACTTTTGGAAATGAGAAATGTGGGTGAAGGGCGGCATGCTGTGGTGGTTAGCACTGTCGCCTCACAGCGAGAAGGTCCTGGGTTTGAGCCCCGGGTTTGGCACGGGTGCCTTTCTGTGTGGATGTGCATGTTCTCCCCGTATCCGTGTGGGTTCCCTCCGGGTACTCCAGTTTCCTCCCACAGTCTAAAGACATGCACAGAGGGGATTAGGCTAATTGGTGACTCTAAACTGCCTGTACGTGTGAATGTGAGTGCGAATGGTTGTCTCTGCGTGTCTACGCGTGGTGGATTGGCGACCCGCCCAGGGTGTGTCCCGCCTCTCACACGATGTCAGCTGGGATTGCTATAGTGCAGCTCCAAACTTGAAGAGCAAAAATATTAGAAAAAAAAAAAGAAAACACCGACATTTCAGACACAGCGACGTAACCATGGCTGGGACAGCTGTGGAAAGACGGTCATCTATAAAATATCTCCGTGCCAGTACAAGAGCCTAGTAATAAACAAGCAATAGTGCCAAAAGTAAGCGTGACCTTTCCAAGCCCGCCAGATCGAGGATTCCTAAAGTAAAAGAAAGGTAAATTGATTTAGAAAGGTTGCACAGATGCTGTGTTCATGACAACTGAAGACAGAATTTTCTGATTCTTAACTTGGCGTTTTCACAGCCTCAAAATGGTTTATGGGTTGGGGGGGGGGTCACCCGCAGTATTCTAGCATTTGGATATAAAAAGCATTTAAATTGCTTTTACAATCTTACTTGAATTAATAAAGCTGTATCTAACTATCCTGCTCTGTCTAGCGGTCTTACGACAGATCACAGGCAAATATAAACTCAAGTCTGCTTTTATTTTTGGTTCTTTGGTACTTAGGAACATGGTTGAGAGGGTTACCTTAAAAATGTATTCTGATACCTGTTATACTGTAGTTGGTAACCTAATCCAAGTATCATAATATTAAAGTAATGTAACTAATTATTTTCCATTACTTTTGGATGACCCCAATACCTAATATGTGGACGACAGCATTTTCACAGCCGGCACTGTATTGATGGTGATGCCCCCCCTCCACCCAGTGAATACATTTTTTTATTTTATTTTTTTTCACTAGAATGATGATAATGCATTAATGACTGCAAGATTAGCTATGGTCACTCAAGAACAGAGTGGTATTGTGAGACTAGTTAAGTGATTATAATGCATGCATCTGTGGTAGTATGTTGTACTTTATTTAAAAAATATATATTTCAAGGGCTGCAACTACTGACTGTTTTGATGAGCTGTTAATCTGTTGTTTTTTAATTAACCAATTAATTTATTTGCAGCATTTTAATCAGCAGTACTATACAAATGTTTTGTTTGCTAATTGCAATACATTACTGACATTTATGGTGACAGATAATTTAGTTAATAAACTGTAACAGTTTCTGTAATACAAGAAGAGTAAAACATTTAGAGATGTCAAGTTTAGGGGAAAATGATCAATTTGGGGTTTTGCATCTGGATATAATGCATCATCCTATCACTGACTTTTATAACAAACTTGTGGGGCTTGTCACCATGGAAACCACAGTTCAGTAACCTTGTCCATCTCTAACTTTATCCCCAGTGGCCCGATGTGCCTATGCCCATTCAATCCACTCAGGTGCCACACCTCTTTACACTCCTTTAATGTAAACCTGCAGCTCAAGGAGTTCTTTGTGTTGGGAAAAAGTTCACATTTCTGGTTTAACACAATACATTAGTGTGTTCTATTATCATATATAGAGTATAATATAATATATAGTGAAACATTCAGGATAACACTCAGGGAAATATAGGCAACAACTTTCACACACTTAACACTCTCGCACATTTATTTTCTTCACATATAAAGACAGTTACTTAAAACCACTGACACTTGCTTTTACACAAGCCCATTCATAGGTTCTCTAGCATTGCTTTAGTCGTGGTTTTTGCAGGGCTTACAACTGCGTTATAAAGGCCATTGGCAGGCATGGTTCAAATCAAGTGTTACTAGAAGAAGAAGAACTTTATTCATATAGCACCTTTCATACATTTAAAATGGGTTACAACAGCAAGTTGAAATTAGAAAGAAAGAAAGAGGGTAAAATATAATAATAATAATAATAATAATAATAATAATAAATAGTAGTAAAAATTTGTGTGCATAAAAATACAATTTGATATAAATGCAATGTAAAGTGGTTCATTCATGTAATATGAGTAATACTGCTCAACTTATTATACTCAGAAATGATAAAAAAAATATGCAAAAATGCCAAAGCACTATCCTTGAATTATGTTGTGCTCTCGACCTTCATCTAAATGCAGTTCTATATAATTCAAGTATTATTCATGGGGAAAAAAATCAATACCAGTACCTGTTGCGCTGGTCCAGGTAAAAAAAAATAAAAAATAATAACACTCTGAATGCACTTTGGGCTTAAATTTTCAAAATCCAAGTCTGAGTATCCACGTTAGAAAGTACATTTTAATCCAATTATGCTTCCTTGGTTACAGGCACTGGCAGCATGTGTGCAGGATGGTGCTGGAGCAGGCAGGGTGACGCTCTCTGCATGTTTTTGTTAGATACACAAGCAATTCTTGCTCATTTTTGCTGAGGATAAAATTGAGTTAAGAACTCTACATTATTGTGAAATCTGCACCTGAAGCCACTGACTGCATACTGCTTGCCCATCACTCTTTACTGTGGCACTCTAACTTGTGGTCTTGGGGGTTGAAATCATAGCCAGAACCTTAATCACTGAGCAATTACTGCAACTTTGAGTGACATTCTCTGATCTCCACTTTCTTAAGATGGCTAAGATTTCTTGACAATAGTTGATGCAGTTGGACATTCTCTGCAGACAAAGTGATGGAGATGGTGGGATTTGGGCTTCAGCAGGAGGGATAACCGACAAATCACTGGTTGCCATAGATGTTCAATGGGTTTAAAGTATCATATGGCATGTCTGTACTAGTTTAGAATATTTCCGATTTTTAGCCTCCATTAAACACGTCTACACCTGTATTCCAGGGATGTCCAATATTATCCACAAAGGCCCACCATGGATGCATGTTTTCATGCCCACCGGTGCAGACTGGTGTTATTAGTTGTTATGTTGAAAACATTCTTTAAAAAAAAAAATCTGTATCCAGAATTCAGCATCTCATATTATCTTCAGGTTATATTGAAGAGTAAAATGTGCATTTCAACCATGAAAAATAACTACTGAGTTTTCCTTAGAAAAATCCTGACGTGGGCACTTCTAATGCTTCCTGCTTTCACCATCCCGGCACTACTTAAATACAGCTTAATTACTCTGAAAAGTAAACAGGCACAAAACAATATTCTTTCATGCTCCTTTTGAACCTTATTCCATGGTGGTATAGCTGCCAAACTCTGTACTATGGAAAAGGCTGCCAGCTGACATGTCAACACAAAGGGTTACATCAAAGCTCCATCAATAGTGCCCTCTGGTCAACTGTCCATTTCTAGCATACTATGATTTTACATAAATTGCCAGAACTGGCTCAAAGAACACACATGAGAATTTGATCAACCTTGCCTCCAGAATACTTTGATAATATGTGTCTGTAGACTTCTATGTTCATTCTGCCTCTTCCATCATGAGTTACATCCTCAATAAAAATGACTGAGCCTGCTCCAGAAGCAGCCATGCAAGCCCAAGCCATGACACGACCTCCACCATATTTCAGAGATGAACTTGTAGGTTTAGGATCAAGAACAGATCCCTTCTTTCTCCAAACTTCAGTCTTTCCATCACTTTGATAGAGGTTGATCTTTGTCTCATCAGTCCATACAACTTTGATCCAGAGCTGTCATGGTTTATCTCTGTATTTTTGAGTAATTCCAATGTGGTTTTCTGATTTTAACTCTTGATAAGTGGTTTTCATCTTGATTATGGCCTCTAAATTGTATTGTAAGTCTCCTTCAAGCTGCCCTGGTCTTTAGAGGACTGTTTTGGAGTTTTACTTTACTGCTCTCACCATTTGTCTGTCATGAACTGTTGTTGTTGTTGTTGTTGTTGTTTTCTTTAGATGGTCAGTGGGACACAAGTTGTTTACTTCTTTTTAAGGACGTTCCAAATTCTGGTACTGGCTATGACCAATGTTTCTGAAATACCTCTGAAGGATTCCCCTATTTTCTCAGGATCGGAATGGCATCCCACAGACAGCTCTCTGGTCTTCATGTTGGTCTACCCTTTTTAACTACAACTACAAATGCAGTCTTCACAGGTGAAAGCCAAAACTTAAACTGAGAGGAGATATCAAGGAGCACTTACTGATTAAATGGGGAACAAGAAACTTCCTGTTGCTTGTCAAGTTCCAATACTTTAGCTCACGTGAAAAATTGGGACACACGATACAAAATGTGGTATGTTTTATGTTGTGTACAATATCTAGATGCAAATACAAGGGAATAAAAGCTGTAACTTTGTCTTCAATACACAGCAAAAAAAAAAAAAAAAAAAGCCTTGCTGGTGCAGTACTTTTGGAAGGGACTGTGGTATCCATTTTCTTTTTTATGTTCCTTGTATCATCTAATGTATGCTGTTTGTAGCTCGCCCAACCATTGCCAGATCTTTGACCTTGGTTCTGCCTCACATGCTTCATGTATTTGCCAGTCCCTTTAATAAATACTTTTTACCTGTACTTGCATCTGGCTCACCTCCATTATATGGCAATATCTCTTTTTATTAAGAACACTTACGAATATAAAGTAAAGGTTTGAGAATGAGGCAGTGTTTATAACCTCACAGTATGACAGCAGTTTGTTTCTTCATCTCGAAACTTACACAGCTTCGAGTGAAATCACGTTTGTCTCTGGTCACTTTTTTTTTAGTCTCAAGACCATTAGTCACTAAAATCCTCCTGCAAAGTTTCAGCAACTTTCTCTGCAAGGAGAAATACAGAAACAGGCACACAATGGACTTCCTGTAATCTATAAATCATATACATATATAGTGTCTGTGCCTTTGGTTAGGATAGATGAAATAGTAATATATGCACAAGAGAAAGATAAAGCACATCTCCAGGAGAATAAAGATCGTTTGATATTTTGAGAATGAGGTGCATTCCAAGAAGTATATTAGGGGGGGGCATTTTGAAAACAGTTAAGTTTGAGGTCCATGCTGTCATCTAAAAGCTACATCATCTTGAAAGTAGGTCCCGGTGGAGTGCTGCAATATTTCAGTGACATGACTCATCTGACCAGAACATTTTTTATTATTTTTTTTTTAATCTTTCAATGAAGACTTTCATACATAAGTTTAATATGACCCTGCGCCAGACTGAAATCTACTCAGAGTTGGTTGAAATGTGCACATTGCTATTCAGATCTCTGAGAGTTACATGCTATTTTTGCATGCGAAGTGGAATTTGACAAGAACGGATGTGAATCTAACACGAGCACAATTCTGACCTTCAACAACTCTTGAATAACCCTCTTCTAATCACAATATATTTCTACACTACAGAGCTTCAGACCTGAAGTGGGGTGGCTGTATTATGTTCAGGCCAAGAGATACTAAAGAAACTGTGATAAATTGTGCCCAGGAATTTATACTTTGTAGGAAGGTCTCACTTAATATGTGGCATCCAGTTAACTCTCTGGTTAGCTCTCGTAGTTTAAGGGTATATACATCTCAGAATGTCAGTGACTCCAGTATGTCTTTGTCATTCCAAGATTGAAGTGTGAACCAGCTACATTTTTAGGAATTAAAATTGGTTTTAATTTGAATTCAGTTTATCTCAGAATTCTAAGTAATTAAGTATTCCGATGCCATGAAATGGCTCTTGTTTAAACATGACCTCAAAGTATTCTTTTGTTGCCGTGTCTTGTCGTAATGGATCTACAGTACTCCCACAGAGCAGGCATACTGTGCAAGCTCTCTGTCATTGCTTACTAGCGGCACATGCCAGAGGAATCGTGCCACCTAAGTTACTTCCGGGTTAGCCTCGCCGGCTTTATTTCCTGCCGGCACGTGCTGGAGGATTCATGTCCCGCTTGGTGCGTCACGTGGGCGGAAGCAGGTGTTCTGCTTTTGGGACAGATTACGTGCACTATAAATAGACATGTTTAGTCATGAACAAGTCGCAAAGTATTAGTTTGCCATTTCCCGTGCTATTGCCAAGCCTTGCTTATCTTGTTTATCTCATTTATGTCAGCCAGCTCTGACCTTTGTGCATTGCTTTTGATTCACATGTTTATGCCTGACTTTGATATTCTGTTTGCGCCTCGATTTACCTTTGCCTGTTTTCTGACCATGCCGCTGCCTTTTGCCTGGTATAATAAAGCCATTTGGTTTAGTACTGCTGTCTCCTGTCTGCGCATGTGTCGACATAAAAGCACCCACACTCTGACAGAATGCTTCGCCTCAACATGGACACAGTGGGATTTACGGGAGGGTGCTACAGATATGTGATGCCTACGATATAGTTGAGCTGCACATGCTGTTCCTGAAGAGAACAGTGAGTGTTGGCCTACTTCTGGTTTGGAAGTATTACCTGAAACCCAGTCGTTACGGTTGGGAATGGCCCATGTGGACTGCCTCGCCATGCATCCGGGAGCTGTGGGGATTGCATTGGTTTGCTGCTGGTATGGGTGGTTCTGCTGCAATGGCTAGGGACTTCAATTGCCACAGACTGTCTTGCCCTCGAGGCTCCATCACTGATCTGAAATTGAGCAGACTTTGTTTGGCGACAGTGTTATTAAACAACTGTGTGTATGTGTGTGTGTATATATATATATATATATATAAAATATACAGCCCCCGCCCCCCAATACCACGGTTCACCTCTCGCGGATTCACTCCATCGCGGATTTTCAAATTTTGATTCGTGGAATTTTTTGGCTTTCGCGGGACTCTGGAATAAAAAATTTCGTTTTAAAAAAATGTTCATTTAAACATTAAAAGAACATTTAAATTGAAATAAAACAGTATGAACTGTACTTCATCAGCGGATAAAAAGTGAAAGTTGCTCGTAGCCCACTTCTGCTTCAACTCGTGAACAGGAAGTGACCTCACCGGCAATGAATACGCATATAGGATTTTATATGTTGTTAAAATTACGTTTGTTTAAGAGTGTAGTAAGTGTTTAAGAGCAAAGGATGTGTTTAAGAGAGTGGAAATGATTTATATATATATATATAATATATACAGTTGTGGTCAAAAGTTTACATACAGTTGTAAAGAACATAATATCATGGCTCTCTTGAGTTTCCCGTTACTT
>JAQLOM010000014.1:1629785-1643014 GCA_030068315.1 Chrysichthys thysi | reverse complement strand
GATTCAACGGTTGCTTCAACCAAGCAGATTTTGAGTTCGACTCCGGGGCCGGGGGGGGGGGCGGCTGTAGCTGCACCCCTGGTTTGTCTATTAAATAAAGGCATTTATTGTGGCTACAGGAGTTATCTATCTGCGATGCAACGGCTGTTTATACTGTAGTTCTGCATATTAAGATGGTTTTTATAATCATAAATAAGTTTTTGAGGAGCGGGTTGATTCAGACCAGTGTTTAAATTGGCTTTTGTGAGGAGGGGGAGTCCTTCATTCACTGTGGGGGGGGACGACGACTACTGAAGGCCTAGGTGTGAAATGCACGGCCCACCACTGTACTTACCTAATGTATAATGACGCATTTAACACATTACTCAAAGCATTCTTAATGTAAATAAAACTTATTCTTCTTATTTTTTCATTAATGAAACAAAGCTAGCTCTTGGTTGACGTTCGACCCTACAGGATTTAGAACGATTGTTCGAACGGTCCTCCTCGGGTACACAAAGTTCCAAGATAAAGTTCCTGTATCAAAGTGTGGCTTAAACTTAGCTTATTAACTATTTAATGACTTCCACTGCATCAGTGTTAGAGGAGATCGACCTGGGTATGCGGATCATTATCGGCCCGGCTGCTCCTCAGCAGCTTTAAACATGTTATTTACTCAGCCAATTACACCGCCGATGCTGTGTGTTTTAGTCGAGTTGTATTGTTCTCCATTTGTCTCCTTAAAAGAAAAACCCAGGGGAAAAAAAATTTCTCCTTCAGACACCTTATTTGACCTGAACAGCAGTACTGTCTGGCTCAAATGGCTCTCTTGTTGTCGATCTTGAAATAAAATTGCATTATTAATACTTAACTCTTGTTTTATTATTGGTTCAAGTATATAAAAATACCCAATATATTTATATAATTAAGCTGCAAATGTGAGTAAATTTCATTATATGTATATGTTCTGTACACGTACAGCTGTTTTCTCACTAGAGGGCAGGGTACGGCCGAAACCGCTCCGGTCAGCTTTGGAACGACTTCTTTGGCCGTTTCTATAGTTTTTGCATGTCAGCAATGAAATACGATGACAGTCGAGAAGGTTACGTCATTGTTTAGAGTATGTTGTGAAGATAAGAAGCAAAAACAGCGGCGATGCAATATTAGGCTGTTAAATCATGAAAATGATCGTGAGTGCACAGAGTATGTTTCGCATTTTTTGGTGATGTCATGTTTTAGTACATTTATGATGGCATTGCACCAATGATGTAACACGTAGTAGTACGTGACACATACTGAGGACATGTACAGATGATGCTGGAGGAGTCAACTGGCAGCGATCTTGCACGGGACAGGTTGTTATAGAAAAATACTCAAGTGTGAGAGGTGGTGAGATGCCTCTCGTGGCATGCCACAAAGTGTTTTATCACTCTTTTACCACCGAGACCATTGCCCCCAATGTCAGAGCTGCTGTTATAGAAAATTAATCAACAAAATAAATCCAACAGCACTGTAGCATAAAGCAATATAACCAATATTTATAGAAATGAATCCTCTTGATGTCATACAAATTTTAATTTTGTTCATGCGCATTAGATTTGATCTCGAAAGGAACCATTTCATGCATCGTTCCGTTCAAAAAAAAAAAAACTCATTCCGAGCCAAACATGAGACGAAGGTTTGTTTTTCAAGCAATAAACCCAGCAGACAACCAGCGCTACATCAGAAATGTTTTCTCGGAGTCATTACTGTCTTTTGGCGAAGCTGCAGAATGCAGTATTATCTAATAAAAGGCAAAGCGGTAGAATTTCCAAGACTCAGGCTGTGCATTATGAACAATAAGCGCTAAACCCGGCAGAACCGAGGGCGGGCGTGTGAAATGTAGGTACCACGAGGCGTTAACTCACCGTCTGCTGGGTGCAAAAATAACAGCTGGATCAGAGGATATGAGATATGTAAATATGCCGGGTCAAACGACCTGCAATTACCCACAATGCAGCGAGTGAACAAATCCCCGCATCATCTGCGGGAGAATCAAGTCAATTAGTACGTTGGGGAGTTAGCGCATCGCGTAGCTCAACATCAGAACACGTACATAATTTATAGCTATACAGTGATACACGTAATATTTATATATGGAATGTTTGTCTTACCATGAATTTTTCACGTTTTCTGTCGAGGTGTATTCAAGGCACACGTTTTAACGGTTTTAGCACACCCCGCATGCCACCTATGCTAGATTTTTACTTTGAGCGCTGATTGCTTAATCAAGAATGAATATAAGAAGTCTAAATCAGAGCAAACCCTGTTAACTTCAGCGCTCGTTTGTGAAAGCGGACAGGAGGGGGAGTAAATCTTGGACTTAATTAAAAGAAACTCGATTTACCGCTCTTATCTCCTATAATCACGTTAACCAACAAGGGGTCGTGAAAGCTCATTAAGAGTATGGATTTTAATTAGTGGCCCTTTTGATCCTAGATAAATCACTGATGCTCCACAAGTTGCCATTAAACCTTTGACGGTTTTATTTATTTATTTATTTTAAAGTACCACAGAAGGTGTAATTTAACCCATTAAGTATAATCTAGGTTAAGTATTAAATTGTGGTGGTGGTGGGTGGTGAGCAAGAGATTACTAAATTGTCCTAAGCGCATCAGCCGTTATCGTTGTCGAGAACGTACCAACGTGTGAATATGCATGAATATGCAGATGAACATGCCGCCATCCGAGCATCCCTCTTTCTCTTTCACGACACCACACACACATACGGACACTTGAATTTCCCAGTGATATATACACATTAGGAATGTAATAGAATATAGTACGTACATTACTCTGATTCTGGGTTTAAATACAAATACAGATACAGCTCCAAACAGATCCAGATACAATAATAGCATTGCATTAGACCCTTAATGGACCCTAGTGCAAAGTGACATGAGGCAACAAAGGGGAATATACAGTACATAACCAAACCTTGCTAGCTACTAGGAAATTAGCCCACATTTATAAGACATAAAAACAGCTTGGAGTTCATAGTTAATATGTGAAGTAATCTATTTTTATTCCTTACATGACTGCTTGAAGTGGATCTTAAATCCAGCCCGCTCAACTCACGGTCATACTTTAAATCACGCCCTGACTCACGCATGAAAAACGGAGACGGGGAAGAACGTTAGCTGAGAAAAACAAACACATAGACATGCATCACATTATGGATTTCATAAAATCACCGTTTGATAAACATCATCTGTAACCAAAGTGAATAAGCTCGCTCATAACGGGATTGTCTTAACGCATATTGACCGCTGGACGCCCGTCGTTTACAAAGCGTCCAGGAGAAACTCATAAATCTGTGTTAAGTGAATCTGATCAGTGACAAAGGCTCGTGAATATCCGTGATCCTGTTATAGAAGGGGGTGAGGGCTGGAGGCGCGGCCTCGAATCGACTTGTGCGTGCACTGAGAATTCAGTCGATTTCTAGAGACGCTGGAGCTCAGAGTAGAGATGATGATTTGTGCACTGCAAAAAGAAGAGTTCAAAATGCATTTGAGAGTATATGCTCTTTAAGGTACATCTTGCTTAGACCTGCATTTTGTGTGGTTATCAGGTAAAACTCTTACACAGGTCGCTTTGTAGGTAAACAAAAGGAATATCATGCACAACTGTGTTAAACAATATTGCCACTTAGGTTGTTCTATATGCCCCGTCCACTAGTTAGCTACTCGCTGCTTTTCCTAGCTACAGTACAGCAATCCCCATCCACTACTGCCTCTTTGTCACTCCAGTAATGCTTTTCCCAAGTATTTGCCTCATCCAGTTCTAATATATTAAGGTTTCACTCACTTTTCAGTCCCACTGTTTAATACAATCCCTTGGTTCCTCATTTAATCCAGTTACATAGTTGTTTCCCATATTTACACCCAATACACCTATAGTACTTTCTAATAGACGCCCTATGCTCCACCCATTTTAATCTCCTGTAATCAGTTTGCTGATTGCTGGTCAACCAGCCAAAGTTCAGCAGTTCTGACTGCTTTGCGAATAGGGGCGACGGCCTCCCGCGTTCTTGATCTATTCATTAGCGAAACAGCGCAGCTTCCTTAATTATGATCTGAATTCCGATTAGCAAAGCATCTGTTTTCCGTTTGATTTTACACTAACAAGAGCAGCTCCCCCGACTCCGATTCCTTCATGAGCGACATTAATTAGCGATGACAGATACAGTTGAACTAATTAAACTGACAGGCCTCTTGTGAATTGGGACGACATTATAAGAAGTGCGCGCGAGTGGGTTTTTAGGCAAGATGGATTATACAGAACAAAGGTAGAAAGTTTACGTTCGAAACCGTCAGCCTGACAGGTTCGCATGGAGGAAAGCGGGTAAATGTGAATAGAGTCATACCCAGAGTACGATACGCCATTAAGAAATATGAATGTGATAACGGACCAGATAACGCACCCCTATAGCCCATATGACTAACACCGAGCAAATACTGTACATCTAAATATTCATAATTACTGTATATAGGGCCACTAAAAGTGGGGAAGTTTGTGTTTTAGTGTTTCTCAGTAACATCAATCTGCTTTGTGTTCGATTAACTTCAAAAGGAAAATATATATAATTAAATATATCGCATATTTTAAGAACGGCTTTGACAAAAAAAAAAAAAGGCTAAACTCATTTGTCTCTGTATCTAGAATTGTAAAATAAAAACAGATCGTGGTATAGACAGAGTACATGTGTATCACAGCTATATGTTTGCTCGGGCTAAAATATAACCAGGATCTTTTTTTTTTTTGCATTAGAAGTGGTGGTAAAAAAAAAAAAAAAAAAAAGGAAATAAATGTTGTGGAGCGTGACATTGCATTTGCACATCTGTGTGTCACGGGTCTTGGAGACTGAATGCCTTCCTAGATTTACAGGATTGATTCTTATAGGCAAGAAAAGGCACTTTGTTTTTTATGAGCGCCTCCTAATGAAACTACAACAATCCCTGTTATGAGAACCAAGGCCTGGGGAAGGGATAAGTCACTTTGAGTATTGTTTAAATTCACTGTGTGACATCGTGTGAGGATGTGAAGCTCTTATAAGCTCTGTGGCCCAGATTTTGGAGTCTGTATCTGACGTCAGTTCATATAGAGTCAATGGAAAATAATCCAACATGAAACCGTATGATAAATTACTCATGCAAAGAATATTTAGATTGTATGGGAACTCTATGTAGCTATAAAGCCCCCATAGGGAATGCACACACAGAGTGTCCTGTATGAAGGCAAGTCATTATCCAAACCTGCAGTAGAGGTCAGAGCACAAGCAGACAATAAGAAACCTGGATAATCATAATTAAAAGATAAAGGCAAGGGGGCAAGGCCAGGAAAAACGACGAGTAACAAGGAAATGGTCCACAGGCTCGGATACACACGATAACCATATCCAAGACCTTGCACATGTCATAATCTTGAAAGTAAGTGGGGAATGTCATGACATGTGATTTAATATATATTTCAGATTTTACATTTAACAAGATTCAAACGCCTTTTTTGTGGCAGTTTATGCTATACGTCTTTACCAATTTCAGTATGCTTAATTCTTTAGGTTCTAGTTTATTAATATAAAAGACAGTATAAATGTCAAATTGATTGCTGATGAATCTGTCCAATTTAGGTTTTAGGAATTAAAACTTTGACATCAATGCATATAAGTGAATCAGACGTATGTTTGTCAGCTGAAATGGCATAGATCAGTGTCTGGGATTATTACTCTCAGGGAAGCAGCATACATAATAAGATTTATAAGGTGATCTTTAATCATTTAATTTTAGTGATAGATTGTGCTATGCTAAATATTAAGTCAAATTAAAGAGATATTATGGCTCAGGGCTTGTGTGGAGAATAAAAAAAATAAAACAAACAAACTGGTTTTGAAGTTATAGCCATTTGCACAATTTATATTACATTATATTAAACTTCCTATGGAGAGAATAACAACACAGGAGCTTCTTCCTGTAACATCTAATAAAGTTGGAGGCGCGAATATTTTTTTTACTCCTCCGTGTGGAGCACTTTTAGACTTTAAAACTTTGCACAGCAAAAGAGGTCACAAGGTACCGATTTCTTGGATACCTTGTTGAAAGATTCATGTACAGCCAAATCGTAACCTCCCGGCAGAGGCAACCTTGTTTTGAGCTAAGATATCCTCATGCTTAGAAGATTTTACAACCCAAATTCCAGAAAAGTTGGGACGTTCTTTAAATTTGAATAAAATGAAATGCGAAAAGATTTTCAAATCACATGAGCCGATATTTTATTCTCAACAGAACATAAATAACATAAATGTTCAAACTGAGAAATTTTACAATTTTATGCACTAAATGAGCTCATTTCAAATTTGATGCTTGCTACAGGTTGCAAAATAGTTGGGACAGGGGCATGTTAACCATGGCGTACCATCTCCTCTTCTTTTCAAAACAATTTTAAAGACGTCTGGACATCGAGGTTATGAGTTTCTGGAGTTTTGCTGTTGGAATTTGGTCCCATTCTTGCCTAATATAGGTTTCCAGCTGCTGAAGAGTTTGTGGTCGTCTTTGATGTATTTTTCATTTAATGATGCACCAAATGTTCTCTATAGGTGAAAGATCTGGACTGCAGCCAGGCCAATTGAGCACCCGGACTGTTGTAAACGCTGCAGTATGTTGTTTTGCATTGTCTTGGCCCACAGGACACAACGGCGCCTCTGGAGCTGCTCAAATATGGTTTCCTTTTGGCATGATAGAGCTTTAGCTGGCATCTGCAGATGGCACGGCGGATTGTGTTTACAGACAGTGGTTTCTGGAAGTATTCCTGGGCGCATTTAGTAATGTCATTGACACAATCATGCTGAGTGTCGTCTGAGGGCCCGAAGACCACGGGCATCCAATGAAGGTCTTTGGCCTTGTCCCTTACACACAGAGCTATCTCCAGTTTCTCTGAATCTTTTGATGATGTTATGCACTGTAGACTTAATCAGACTTAATCAACAAACTTAATTAGTTGCTAGATGTTCTCCCAGCTGAATCATTTTAAACATTCTTACTTTTTCAGCCATTTGTTTCCCCCATGCCAACTATTTTGGGACCTGTAGCAGGCATCAAATTTGCAATGTGCTCATTTACTGGATAAAGTGTACGGTTTCCCATTTTGAACATTTGTTATGTTATCTGTGTTCTCTTGTGAATAAAATATTGGGTCATGTGATTTGAAAGTCTTTTAGTTTTACTTCTATTCAACTTTGAAGAACGTCTCAACTTTTATGGAATTTGGGATGTACGTGGGTTTTGAAGGCAACCCATTAATAACATAGTGTGTTATTAAGGTGTCAGGCCATTAAAAGCCTCACTTTTACCCATCTCTAGGACTGTACCTGAGCACTGAACACTGTTCTTCTGAAACGTCTTTCTTTGGTTGGTTGGTTTGGTTCATCTTGTCTTGTTGTTGTCTAACCCATGGCTCAAAAAGCTCTCATAAGGGTCAAGTGGGTTCTGGAGGCAGAGTCATCCTGGTAGAGGCCACACCCATCGGGGGAAAAAATGGCTCATCATGGGATAAAGTTGATAAGTCAGAAGAACTACATTGCTGATATGCAGAGGAATGGTAAATGCACATTTTAATTTGTCACTGCTCAAGGCAAAGAAAAAAAAATTGCTTAGCAGAAACTTCAGCAGACATTTGTGCTGAAAGACTTTTTCTATTTATTTAGCTGCTATTTATGCACAGTTAATGATGACTAATTCTGTAAAGGGTTGTTTTTTTCACACTCGTGCTCCTGGTTTTCCCTGATACCCAAAGTTCTTCTCTGAGGCGCCGTGGTATATTTACATTTATTCATTTGGCAGCACTTTGATCCACAGCAAATTACGAGTGAAGCCGAATCCAATCCGAGCCGAAACCTGCGAACTCCTGCGATGGCTTTCTGCTAACAACTTTCTGGTCACTAGCAGAGAACCTTAACTCTCTGCTGCACACTGTAGCCATGTGGCAAAATACTGATAATAAAATAGCTATAAACATCCCGCAAGCCTCCTCTTTTCCAAAATGAACATCAGTATAAACCCTGAGATTCCCTAAATACATACAAGTCAAATACATGGATTTGCACTTCTGAACTTTGTCGGCGTATGGAAATGTACCCCAAATACCCCCCCCCCCCTTTTTTAGTGATGAAGGCATTAGGAGTTATCAAATTCAAAATAACATTCTTTTTCCTATGAAAATATCACAATGTGTGCAGTAGAGGGTTGAATGCTGACCTGCGTTAAGTGAAAACCTTTCAGTTATGCTCTTGCTGAATTCACTAATCTCTTGCATGAATAGGATTTTATGTGTTTAGGCTTATCAGGTCAGCAGTGTGGTCCGAGGAAGAGAATTAAATTTAGTTGTATATTAAATAACGCTGGCCAAGACCAGGAGTGCTGACATATATTTTTCTTTTGTCACTCACAACACACCTTCACGCACACACGATATTTCATTCTTTCAGACTTTTTATTTTTTTAAATTTTGCTCTGCTTATGCACAATAAAAAAGCCGAGGCTGTAAAACTGCCGAGATAAAACACGCTTTTAGTTTATCACAGCCAAAAAGCTTTAAACAAGCTGAATGAGTGGCATTTTAGAAACATTTAAATGTGCAAAGATTGAAGGACGTTTCACTGATTTAACTTCATGTAGTCCTGCACCCAGGAAAAAATAAAACCTGTGAAAAGCTGCTTTCTTTAAATATACAGTGCAAGTATTCACAGCACTCCACTTTTTCCACAATATCCTATGTTACAGCCTTATTCCCAAATAGATTATATTCATCTTTTACCTCAACATTCTACACACAATACCCCATAATGACAAAGTGAAACAAGTTTGTTTGAAACTTTTGAAAATTTATTAAAAATAAAAAACTAAAATAAAACATTTCCATAAGTATTCACAGCGTTTGCCATGACCCTCAAACGTGAGCTCAGGTGCCTCCTGTTTCCACTGATCATCCTGCAGAAGTTTCTACAACTTGATTGCAGTCCTCCGGGGGGAATTCAGTTGATTGGTCATGATTTGGAAAAGCACACAGCTTCCTGTAAAAGGCCCCATAGTTAACAGTGCATGTCAGAGCTCAAACCAAGACATGGAATTGTCTGTAGACCTCTGAGACAGAGTTGTATTGAGGCACAGGTCTGGGGAAGGCTACAGAAAAAAATGCTGCAGCATTGAAGATCCCAATGAGCACAGTGGTCTCCATCATCCGTAAATGGAAGAAGTTTGGAACCACCAGGACTCTTCCTAGAGCTGGCCACCCGTCCACTCTGAGCGACCAGAGTAGGCCTTAGCCAGGGAGGTGACCAAGAACCCGACAGTCACTCTGACCGAGCTCCAGCATTGCTCTGTGGAGAGAGGAGACCCTTCCAGAAGGACAACCTTTCTGCAGCACTCCACAAATCAGACCTGTATGGTAGAGTGGCCAGATGGAAGCCACTCCTCAGTAAAAGGCACATGACAGCCCGCCTGGAGTTTGGGCACCTGAAAGACGATGAGAAATAAAATTCTCTTGTCTTATGAAACAAAGATTGAACACTTGTGTGTCTAGAGGGAACCAGGCACTGGTCATCACTTGGCTAATACCATCCCTACAGTGAAGCATGGTGGTGGCAGCATCATGCTGTGGGGATGTTTTTCACCAGCAGGAACTGGGAGACTAGTCAGGGTCGAGGGAAAGATGAATGCAGCAATGTACTGAGATATCCTTGATAACCCGCTTCAGAGCACTCTGGACCTCAGACTGGGGTGAAGGCTCATCTTCCAACAATACAACAACCCAAGCACACAGCCAAGATAACAAAGCAGCGGCTTCAGGACAACTCTGTGAATGTCTTTGAGTGGCCCAGCCAGAGCAAAGATTTTTCTGTAGCCTTTCCCAGATCTGGGCCTTGATACAATTCCTTGGACTTCGTGTCTTGGTTTGAGCTCTGACATGCACTGTCAACTATGGGACCTTTTATTGAAAGCTGTGTGCTTTTCCAAATCATGACCAATCAACTGAATTTCCCACAGGTGGACTGCAATCAAGTTATAGAAACTTTTGCAGGATGATCAGAAGGAACAGGATGCACCTGAGATCACTTTTGAGGGTCATGGAAAGCGCTGTGAATGCTTATGAAAATGTTTTTATTTTATTTTACTTTTTAAATAAACTTTCAAAAGTTTCAAACAAACTTGTTTCACTTTGTCATTATGGGGTATTGTTTGTAGAATATTGAAGTAAAAGATGAATTGAATCTATTTGGGAATAAGGCTGTAACATAGGATATTGTGGAAAAAGTGGAGCGCTGTGAATACTTTCTGGATGCACTGTACACTAAATCTACAAGTGTACTATTATTTGTTCATACAAGTGTGTAGCTAACAAGTAAGAGAAGCACAGAGCTGCCAGTTTAGCTGTTAAAATGACACCTCAAAAGACGTGGACTTTTGTGTAAAGGTTTGTCTGGGGCAAACCAACTAAAAATACTTGTCAGTTTCACAAAAGTTTCATTTTTGTTGTCGCCGCAACAGTACATAATGTGATTATCAGCAGACAACCCGAAGAGTAGAATCCCCCTCTCCCCCTCCAAAAGTATCGGAACGCCCAAGTTCTAAGTTGTATTACACGTTTAAGATGTAGACATCAGCAAATGAAGACCGAAACACTAGAGACATGCATCATCTCATATTCTTTTCGTCGTTTGACCTTAAAGCCAAATGCCTTCAGTGCCTCGCGAAACCAAAGGAACGCAGGCGTTGGTGTTCCAATACTTTTGGAGAGCCATGTTTTAAATTGGCGTGTACGGCACTGATGCAATCTTTTATCATTCTTCTCATATGACCGTGATGAATAAATATCATTGCACAACGCAGCATAAGTGTGAGATCTAAATATTTAGATTAATGTAATATTTACTCCTTTTATCATCAGAGCTGCATGAAAGATCAAATCTGCTGACGGATTCACTTTCCGTGGCAATTTTTAAAGTGTAATAAAACAAAGAACGTTTCTGTATTTGGTCCCGCATTTTTATCATCCCTAATAAAAACTGTGAGGCTTTAAAAGTTTCAGTCTGGAAACAGAATATGTCACTAGCGAAATAATTGTGACATTGAGTTGAACTCGTGCGAGTGATACCGATGTCTTCAAGCTGAGCTTCCCGGTGTAGCAGATGCAGGCACAATTTGAGTTAAAGTGTCTCATTTCTAAATTTCACCAACAGAAAATAGCAACGAAAACAAAAAATTCCAAATAATCGTGCATTTGAATGAATATTATTTTAGTTTGGTGTTTCATACAGCACATACGGGAACCTCACACTTCAAAATTATCGGCACCTTTCATGGACGTTGAGCAAAAATGCATTTAGACGTTAAGAAACAAAACATGTTCAATAACTAATAATTAATACTTAAACCTATGGGGATGTTGTATAGTTTTATTGTAACATTTTTTTTCTCTAACACAGTGACAATTTCTTCCTCAAAATGCTGGTTTTATGCATCCCTTCATGCCTTTTTACAAGGTTTGTAAATGCTGTAAACAATAAACTCTCACAGTAACATCCCACATTATGATTTTACAGTAAATCACAGGATTCTGGCTTTTCCTGACAAATTATGGGAGTGATGCTTGAGATTTGTGTTGATGTTGAGCTGGCATAAGAGTTTCCCAGCATTACAGTTACAGAAAATTGTACTTGGAGTTACTTGTAATCCAGCACTGGTCTGCAGGGTGAGGTCCTCATGCTATCTGATAAAGCCACTGTTTTAACAACATTAAGATATTACGTCAGGTGAGTTGTATTACAAGAAGAAGAAGCTGTAGCTCCTCCTATTTACATTATACATCCCACAGCACAGTTTGCTCTCTGCTTTGCTTTGATTGCATCATTTATCATGAAATACATCAAGAGCCCTGTCATTTTGTGTCATCTTTTCATTATTGTGACGATATACGCTAGGCTTATGTCACATAGTATCATGTGGTATTGGATGTTTGTATCAGAACATTTTTAGGAACATGAATATGAGTAAATGAGTGTGCTATCAGGCCAATACCAACGCCAGGATCAGTATTGATCGTTCCTACCCGATACATTCAATGCAAACTGTATTGATGGTAATGGAGTCCTTAAAGCTCTTCCCATGCTTGGCTATGAATAAATAAGTACAAAATAAATAAATAAATAAATAAATAAATAAAAGTCTTGTTTGTGGTATCAGGTCAACGAACTGAGCTAAAACTAGAAAAATCACTTCATGGAAAATCAGAATGCTCATGTTAACTTGGACCCAATGACTCTAGCGTCAATCTCCGAGAGACTAGAAACATTGCCCAGCCATGAATAAAAATCTAATCCCAATGAGCATGCGCTTCCTCTAACTCCGGCCGCTCCATTAACTTTCATGATGGTTGAGTCCATCATACGGTGCCTTCTTCAGCCGTCGCCGTTTAATTTATGAGCTGGAGCGCACCGCTGACATAACCTGAAGCCACTCTTCCTCACTTGCGCTCATTGAAACAGGCCTCAGCATCGTAATATTGATACAACACTGATGTGTAGCATAAAACGGAAAGGGTAGCCCACGGGTGGGAATGTGGCACTTTTTCGCGATCGTATAACCGCTGTGAAAATGGTGATGGAGGACTAAACAAAGTCAAGTCAAGTTTTATAGTCATTCCATCCATCATCACTCGTATAAAAATACAACACTGGCTCTAAGCGCACAGTAACACACGTAAAGGCGGAAAGATGGAGATGTTCTTGTATTACAGCTCTGAATAGACGTGAGTGAAGCTGCAAAGTAAAGTGTGGTATACTGTATGTTATTCTAATGCCAGGGTTATGCTGAAATGGAACTGTCCAGGACACAAAATTAAAATGGCTTTAATCAGTTCTTGAAACATTTTTCAGAAGGCAGTTGCTTTTAAAATGTTTTAGGATCAGATTAGAATACCTAACCACAGACTTTCTGCAGTGACAAGGTGGATATACAGCATTTAATAAGGCATGGTTATGAATGAATATATTTAGGCCATGAGGTAATAATTTGTGGCCGCAAGATGCCAAAGTCATGTCCATGAATTGGATCTAGAGCTAGAAGTCTTTATTCGTCTTGTGCCGCTTAATCCTGTTCGGGGTCGCGGGGGGAAGCTGGCGCCAATCCCAGCTGACATCGGGCGAGAGGCAGGACACACCC
>JAQLOM010000014.1:1565446-1576819 GCA_030068315.1 Chrysichthys thysi | reverse complement strand
AAAATGCACTATTTCTCCCAGAAGACTATTGCAATTACAAATGTTTTGCTATACACAAGTTTATTTCCTTTATGTGCATTGGATGAATGCAAAAAAAGCAGAGAAAAAAGCCAAATTTGACATCATTTCACAAAAAACTCAAAAACTATCCCGGACAAAATTATTGGCACCCTCAACTCAATGTTTGGTTGCATACCCTTTGGGAAAAAATAACTGAAACCAATTGCTTCCTGTAACCATCAACAAGTTTGTTACACCTCTCAACTGGAATTTTCAACCACTCTTCTTTTACAAACTGCTCAAGGTTTCTCAGATTTGAAGGGTGCCTTCACCCAACAGCAATTTTGAGATCTCTCCATAAGTGTAGATCCGGACTCATGGCTGGCCAATTCAGAACTCTTCAGCACTTTGTATTCAACAATTTCTGGGTGCTTTTAGAGGTATGTTTGGGGACATTGTCCTGCTATAACACCCATGACCTCTGATGCAGACACAGCTTTCTGACACTGGGCCCTACATTGCTTCCAAAAATCTTTTGGTAGGCTTCAGATTTCACGATGCCTTGCACACAGTCAAGGCACCCAGTGCCAGAGGCAGCAAAACATCCCCAAAACATCATTGAATCACCACCATGTTTGACTGTAGGTACTGTGTTCTTTTCTTTGTAGGCCTCATTCCATTTTCTGTAAACAGTAGAATGATGTGCTTTACCAAAAAGCTCTACCTTGGTCTCATCTGTCCACAAGACATTCTCCCAGAAGGATTTTGGCTTCCTCAAGAACATTTTGGCAGTCTGGATTTTTTATGTTTCTGTGTCAGCAGTGCGGTCCTCCTGGGTCTCCTGCCATAGCATTTCATTTTGTTCAGATGTCGACGGATAGTTCGAGCTGACACTGTTGCACCCTGAGTCTGCAGAACCACCATTCGGACTATCCTGCATTGTAGTCTTTTATCAATTTTTCTCTTTTGTCCCCATCCAGGGAGATTAGCTACAGTGCCATGTGTTGTAAACTTCTTGATTATGTTGCACACAGTGGACAAAGGACCATGACGATCTCTGGAGATGGACTTGTAACCTTGAGGTTGTTGATATTTTTCCACAATTTTTGTTCTCAACTCCTCAGACAGTTCTCTGCTCTTCTTTCTGTTCTCCATGCTCAGTATGGCACACACAGACACACAACAGAAAGGTTGAGTCACCTTATCTCCATTTTAACTGGCTTCAGGTGTGATTGCTACATTGCCTGCACTTGTTTCTTGGCACACGTGAGTTTAACCGAACATGTGCTTGAAATAAAACGATTTACTCACAATTTTGAAAAAGTGCCACTGATCTTGTCCGGGTTTTTTTTTTTTTTGTGAAATGATGTCAAATTTGGCTTTTTTTCTCTGCTTTTTTGTGTTTATCCAATGCACATAAAGGAAGTAAACATGTGTATACCAAAACATTTGTAATTGCAATAGTCTTCTGGGAGAAATGGTGCATTTTCTAGAAAAATTCCAGGGGTGCCAATAATTTCGGCCATGACTGTATGTCATAGAATTCCGAAACCTGCAAAGACAAACTTGTAAAATTAATAATATTGTCTCCATGGCTAATGAGAGCAGTTAGTGCACACATCTCGTTTACATGTTATTTCTAGCTTTAGCTTGCATGTGACGTCTTTGTGCTAATTATTCTTTGCATCACCACAACATGCCCACTAACCTAGCATAATTTGTCCAATTGCACAAGTAAATGAAGAAATCAATAAAATGAGCTTCTTGCCTTAGTTTCGCAGAATCTTTGTTCATTGGCATTCTTTATGGTTTTTTCCCCCATTGTGCTGCAGGGTGAAATGCAGCTCCATTAGTAACAGTGTCATCATGCTAGTTAACAGCAGCAGCAGCTCGAACTCCTGCAAGCGCTCACTCTAGTCATGTGTTTAAAAAGGTTCTTCATTTCTATAAGGTTTACTTTGGGTAAACATGGTGGATCTCCAGACCTTTCCATCTCGATTTATCCATACTTCTCTGTTGATTTTTTTGTAGTGATCTGCTCTTGGTGTTGGCTTTGAAAGAACTGCAAATCCAACCAATTCCAGGGATACAAGATTATCAGGCTAATCAATAGCAACACCTCCTGCCAGGTTTTATCTACACGTGATGGTGCAGTCAAGCTTCAGGGTCTGTAATGTGTTCATAAAGACACTTCTTGTCTGCGAGGTCCAGCTTAATCGAACATGGTGTACGCTGGTGCCGTCTCTCTTGCTTTACACACATCTCTCTAATGATTATGGACTCACTCCGGCCGATTTGGTCTGAAGCCCAGAGGTTTGTTAATCAGCTCTCGCTTCATGCAAATGCCTATTGGCCTTGATCTTAATATTTCATTCTCACCCATCTCATCAGGTCCACAGAGTGCTGGTAACTATCACAAATTCAGCTGTTTTTCCTTCACATCATAGCCCAGTTGCTTGCCACTGCAGTTTCCCTCCCTGCCATTTGTTCTCTTTACGTAGAAAGCATTAGTTTGGTATTATTTTGTCCTTCAGTGTTCTTGCCAAGATGACCCGTATGAGCAAGCGCTCATGGTGGACCCTTATGAGGACATTTTACCTTCCATAAAGCATGGCTTGAAACCGTAATATTGCACCTGGTGAGATTTTCATGTCATTTTGCAATATCCAGCAGTGAGTCACGCTCGGCTGATTCAGCTCAGGGCGATACCTTTCCGAAATGCAAGCGTACAGATCTCCGCCAAAAACCCATCCAATTCCTTATCTATATTACATATTTACACTGTTATTTCCATATTGGCCAGGGTAGAGTCTGATTGCACCATGCATTTACACTCCCCCCAACGCCCACAACCCACACATGTGAAGCTTTGAACGAGTGTTCTGAGGGCTGACTGTCGCCTTGACACCATGACAGGAAGTGAGGGTGATAAGGCAGGCGGTGTCACATCATTTAGCGCTCCAGGTCTAAACTAGGCAAGATGCAATTTGTCTCAAGGTGGGAGAAACAGGATGCCTACCAAGGTCAGATAAACCGGTAACTGATGAAGGCCCTGAGTTTAGATGGCAGGCATCAGTCGTGACTTTTCTTATATTTGTGTACAAAATGTGTAAATGTTGGGAAATGCATACAAATGTGTATGTGTAATTTCTAAGAAGAAAAAGAAAGAAGCAGACACTAACTAACTATGCTAGAAATGCATTCATTTCAACCCCCAACTGAGAAGGTTCGCATTGTGCTTTGAAAAAGAAATGTATGAATACAGTTATTGAAATGTAGTAATCTAGTAAGACAAGCAAGTATTTTACTGAAGAAGAGACTTTAAATTTTTTTTTTTGTTTCTCTTTTGGTTTTCTAGCCTTTCAAGGAATTGGTCGGACATACAGGAAGAGTAGGTCTTGACCGTAAAAAGACTTTGTGATTGTGAGGACCTTCAACTGACATAATGGTTACTGAAGCCTTAGTAAACCAAAGGAAGAATTTTGGCTATAAAGCCACATTTTTGTAAGCACCAGTTGATTGAGAGGATCAGGTGATTGTGAAAGCACTTCATTCTACAGTGGTACCTTGACTTATGACCGACCCAGGTTACGACATTTTCGAGATACGAGGTTGATGTCGGGCTATTTTTTTGCTTTGGGATACGACAGTTTTTTGTGATACAACATTGGCGATTTCATCACGTTTCGTGTGGCCCGCCACCATTACGCGTTCCCGTGTCCTAGTCTGCCCCAAGCCGACCTACAGATCACTGAGTTAGCATCACCGCAGCATTTCTTGCTTCATTTTGGTCCGTTTTGGAACTTTATTTGTCCCGTACCCTGTATTTTCATCATGGGTCATAAGAAAGTGAGTAGCAAGGCTGGTTCTGAGAAGAAGAAGAGGCCACTTACCTTAGATATAAAGCGGGAAATCATTGAAAAACTCACTCAAGGTGCGCCATGGACTTTGGGCGGAGTAATTCTACCACTAAGTTAAGTTTAGCGCTAAAGTGTAGCATAAGTTTAGCAACACCTAAAGTATAGAATAAATTCAGCGATGTTCTGTAATCGCATAGCAAGTGTTAAGTTGGCGATAGAGGGCGACGTACGTAATGTAAACAAACCTCCTTCGACAGTCACTTCCTCTTCCCACCACCAGCGTCACTGCTCACTGCTCCGCCTCCATCATCGCTTCTTGTGATCCTAAAGGTAAAATTCGTCTCGTCTTCTCCCGCTTAATCCTGTTCAGGGTCGCGGGGGGAAGCTAGCGCCAATGAGAGGCAGGATACGCCCTGGGCAGGTCACCAGTCCACCACAGGGCAACACACAGAGACAGACAACCATTCACACTCACATTCACACCTATGGGCAATCTAGAGTAGCCAATTAGCCTAATCCCCTCTGTGCATGTCTTTGGGAGGAAACCGGAGTGCCCGGAGGAAACCCACGCAAACACAGGGAGAACATGCAAACTCCACACAGAATGGCACACGTGCCGAACCCGGGGCTCGAACCCAGGACCTTCTCGCTGTGAGGCAACAGTGCTAACCACTCAGCCTCCGTGCCGCCCTCAAGGTAAAATACACTTAATAAAACCAGTATATTTCTTTGCATTCACTTTTGTCATATTTTATTATTCTTTTAGACATTATTTGTTATTTATATGGTACATTTCTCTTATTAAAAAACACGCAACAAAAGAAATTGGTGTGTTTTGTTGGGGGTTTGGAACGAATTACTAGTAACTCCATTCATTTTAATGGGAAAATTCGATTTGTCTTACGACACTTTTGACATATGACCTTGCTCCTGGAACGAATTAATGTTATATGTCAAGGTACCACTGTACCTTTTGATTTTGATCGCATTTGGTCCATTTCGGTCCTCCCAAAGGCCAAAAGCCATCTACCCCACACACACAAACACTTGTACTACAATCCGTGTGCGGACCTTCTATTGGCATAATTACAACTGTAGCAAATTAACGCTATGCTACATCAAAACCTGGCCTCAGTAACCAGAAAGAAAGCTTTTGACTTTTTTTTTAAGTTTGTCAAAAAGCTGTCAAACCACTTCATTTTTGAGGACCAGGTGATCGAGAGGACATTTAACACCATCTTACAATGCGGTGACATTTTGCAACACTCATACAACTGTGATGACGTTTAATGCTCTGTTACGATTGTGATGACGTTTATCGCTCTCTTAGAGCTGTTAAAATTATCTGGTTGTCACAACGGGTTAAAAATTGTGTACACACATATAAGACACTAAGACACACAAACCTGACCTACTACTATCCTTGTGAGGACTTTCCATTAAGCGATTGTGAATGTGATTTATCCTCGCGAAGCGTGAACACACATGCGCACACACACAATACACCCACCTGGACATGCACACGCACACACGCACACACACACACACACACACACACACAAAGAGAAAGTGTTTCTTTCATTGATCAGGGCATCAGAGCTCGACTTGCAGGTCTGATTGCCAGGTAAAAGCCGAGCTGAAAAGAGTTTGAATGAATCTCTTTTACTTGTATTCATTCATGACTTGTATTTGGAAACACAGTTATCACTGAACGGTGACTGTGTATGAATGCTTTCAGCCATCCAAGTCATTTTGAAGAGCCACATCGTCATGAGCCAAGATGACTGGACTTTGCTAAGTCCCACACACTCCGTCCCCCTCACACAGTTTAATATTCACATATTCACCTTAGAGCGTATCATTGAGTAGTACTGATGGGAAAAAGTGTGCAGTTACGGGAGCCAGGAATGCTCAGACCCTTCAACACCTCCTGACACTTTAAGAATTTAATCTTCCATGCTGTCATGTGATCTCAACGAGCTTCCTGACGCACCATTGAACTAGAATGAGCAAGATGTGCAGAAACGGATTTAGGATTATAACAGCAGTCCAGTCACTTTGAATTATTGCTGCTACATTAAATGTGTTTGAGGAAGCAAGTGGTCTCAGCTCACAGACGCTTTCCATGAGTAACATAGCTGTTTAATTTTTTTTTCAGGGGGTGGGGGGGTGAAGAATCATCATATTGAAATCTGAGGAATAAAGTTAACACCCCCGCTAAAGTGCTGCTCTTAAAAGGCAGCTGTTACTTTCTTAGCAAAAGTAATTGATGATTTGAAACATCTGTTATTCATCTTGCCTAATGTGCCATGTATTGACATCCTTTAAAACAGCAGATAAGAAAACACATGCACTGTTGTCTTGTTTTAGACAATACTAAACTGCTTGGGGTGTGCTGTTTTAGGAAACAGAACATTTAGGAGATGGTGTAAAGAAGGACAGTCATGGTTACCACCCTGAAGTTGATTATTTCCCTATAAGAGCATGTCCCAAAGTGTTTCATTCCTTTTAGAGCATAGAAACTTGCCAAAGATTCTAATTTATGATTTATTAAAGAATAACAACTTGATTTCTTATCAGTTAATAGGTGCATGCATTAGTTGTGGAACGACGCAATTGTTAAAAGTGTTATTTTTGTTATGACTACAGAGCAGCTGTTATAGGAAATGAATGAACACCTTCTGACCAATCAGAGCTGAGAATCCAACAGCAGTGGCATATAACATAAGAACGTTATTTCATCATTAAAACGAATCGATGACTAGCTTAAAACTCACAATCTAGGGATCTAAACCTGAATTCTCTCTCAAGCAATATGTAGTGAACTTTAAAGAGTCCAAGGAGTCGCCCAGGCGTTTCATCACCTCCTGATGGGGTTTTTGAGAAAAAAAATAATTCTCCTGCTTTCGTGTAGTCTTTTGACATGCTAATGTAATGGTAGCTATGTACATGTAGTACACCTGATCCCACCACAACAAATTCAGTTTGGCAGTTGTTTATTGACTTTTATCAAGTGTATGCACCGTAATAAATGTACTCCACTAGACTAACATTATTAAATACATCCCTGAAGGAGTTGCACCAGAGTGGAGTTTTTTTTTTCCTCCTTCTTTTTTTGTTTATAACCGACACACATTGAAGAAGGAGAAAGGCTTATGGCAAAGTGCATTTCTAAAGGGATCTGGCTTCCATTTAGGAGGGGATGAAAACATGATATGAATGCACTGCTCTCAGGAACCAAATCAGAGACATTTTTGAAAGTATATTTTTTAAAAAAAATTTTTTATTGAATGTTCGGTTGACTTACATGTCAGTATTTTTTTTTGTCAGCTAAACCAGGACTGAAACTATCATCAAGAAAAAGATTAAAATATGACTTTTTTTTTTATTATTAAAACTGAATAATGACTACATCAAAAGCTAGTCGCTGAAGGTTATCAAGCAGGTTAATCTTTTAAAGCGAAAGTGAATGAATCAAAACGTAAATAAATAAAACTGTTAGGATTTTTAGTAATTCAGTAATAGTTTGATAATGTTCAGCAGTGTTTTTTTTTTTTTTTTTAATTGACATACCAATACAAAAAGCTGCTTTTTGAGTCTAACTTTGTCCTTGAGTAATGAAAAATTGTAAAGTGCATTTTAGAGTTAAGTGGTTGAGAAACAATCGTTCTTTGGTGTGAAAGAACGTGCAGTCCCCTTCCTCACCTTTGTACGTGAACGGTATGAATGTGGAACTTCATGTTCTTAGTCAATTCCATGGTGTCTTCTCTGAAAGGCACAGAACCTTCAAAGGACACCTTTACCTGCATTATTATTAAATGCATGTCATTGCATTGTTTTTTCATTAATTTTGCAGTGGTCTCTAGTATGAATGAATGCCCTCTGAGTCGGTTTTGGTGAAAAAAATCCTCTGGTGCTCTAGCTTCAGGCTGTTCTAGTTTGGTGGAAGAGTGGGTGTGGGGGCGAATGACAGGATTTCGGCTCTTACTCATGAATATTCATACAAACAAGTATGTATGACATACAAACGTGTCACCTTTGATTGGCTAACAGCCCTGTGACGCTCCCTTCAGTGGGTCATTGAAGGTTCGACCTGCCTCCGCTCGCTAAATCTCAGAAAACTCTAAGGTTAGAACAAATTGTCTTCGGAGATACAGCCTTATGTTTTTGATCTTGAATCCGAGGAGGATTTAGAGATAGCACAAGAAACGTTTCCGGATCGTTTGTCGACGAACGTTTCAGAATGGTAATGTTTTCACGTCAACTTAAGTTTTCTCCTAAAAGAGGCGAACGTTTGTGGTGATCGTCATCATGCTTTAAGTCGTAAAAAAACTGTTGGAAATGTTTTAAATTAAAGACTTGTTTCTTAAACTATAAACAGTCTTTGCCATCTTCCTGATAGATATTTTACTTTACAACACAGGGTTAGCGCCCTGCTAGATGCAGTTCAGCCACTGACCTAGCCTGCTAATCCTAGTTACGGCTTGAATTCCAGGTACCATCATTCAGAGCTATAGCACACCAATATAATGATCTAAAAGTTCTAAACAAACACACTACCTATATAAATTTGCACTTGTGGTGCACTTGCGGGAATTGCGCTAGAATGCCCACAGAAGCAGAGAATGTGTGCTGCAAGGAGATTCCTCCGGTAATGACAGATATGGCATGGCTTCGTTTTTTTTCCACAAATAACACAGACACGGACATGTTCCGCCATGTTTTCAGCTTGCTGTTAGCTCTTCTACTCTCAATAGTTAGCTTCTACCCGCCGAGACGGGCTCTGCTCTCTCCTGACCGCAAAATCAAAACTGTCTTCCTGTGCGCGTCCGCAAGCCTAATTTTCGAAGTGATGTAAGTTCGAAGGGTTTTTTCTGATTCACTCGATTTTCCGTCTATGTTCCTTGTATGGCTAATGCAGGCAGTGGGGGCGGAGGAACATTTTCATGTGCAGCATGCATATGCAACTATGCAAGTGACCTATCGTATTTCAAAAAGAGCAAATATTAAACAGTTCTTCAGGGAATGACACCTTTAACTTCAGTGCATTTCTATAGAAACAGCTCATTCGTAAGGAAGTGTATGGAGGAAATGTCTCATAAACTATGAGTAATAAAAATAGATCTAAATAAAATGAAAGAAAAGTGTTCTAGGCTTTTGTTAATGATGGGCTTGTTATGGATATGTGCTTCCACTATGCTAATGAATCTACTTCAAATTTGCACACAATGTTATCTGTGGTCGTGCTTATAAAATTTGGACGTATTCATGAACACAAACAAGGGGGGAAATATTCAGACATTAGAGATGACCAACAACAATGACTTCAATTTTGGTGCCATCTTCAATTCCACTTTTTCACAGATTAAGAGACTTGCTTTGATGGACTCACAAGTTCAACAGCAATTAAAGTTTCAGCAGGATTCCTGTCATGAGATTAGCATGGCCATGCAAAGTCTTCTTCAGTTATCATGGCTTTAAATTGTGTTTTTGCAACATCCATTTTCTCCTAAGATTCATTTCCTTGGCTGATGCGATTAAGTTCTTCGTGAAAGTGTAATGTCCTGGGACCATATGTGTATCATGATGCACCCACCGCCATGCTTCATGATGCGCTGAATTTTTGCCAAAGATCTCTTCTTTTGATGCCCCCCATAAACATAGTATTGTTCTAAAACAGTTGTGATTTGTCTGAAACACTTGTTGTATTCTTGACATATATGATGTAAGTGTGGTCCGTTGGTGTGTAAGAGATAGAAATATTACGCTTTAGGGTTAAAAATGAAAGACAGGAAAAGCAGGGCTCTCTTAGAGAAAATCAGACCAGTAGTTAATCATTTTATGACATTATTTGTTTTAATGTGTCACATTTTTTTCCCACGTTTGACCTTGTGTAACTGCTTGAAAACTCTGAGAGGCACATCTTGTAGGAATATCTAAATGAATCATCTTCTTGACCTGCTATGAAATGAAGACAATTAAAAAGAAAGCATTTTTTACCGAATATTTATTAATTAGACTAGTGATTTATGTCGGCTTTAACGTGGCACAGTATTACCATGACACGTTATCCTTCATAATAGTCACTTCTGTCAAAACCTGCATGCTTTCTGATATTAAATGCTGTGTTTTGCTCCGATGCTTTTTTTTCTTGACGTACACCAGCCGAGGCTTTATTGTGCTTTCCTGACAGAACATGATTGGTACAGTGTTTATTTTCCAGCCCCGTTTTCTTGCGAAGGCCGGCGAAATTTACAGAGTAGTTCTGTACGCAACAAGCGGGCCAGGAATGTGCTGAGCAAAGCACTGGTGGGTTGGAATACGGAAAACTCTTAAAAAATCTTTAACTCAGTGAGTGCTTGCTCACAAAGTCCTGTTTCCTAGCAAGAACATGTGAATTGGTTGATGATATTACAGTGGGAGATTAAAAAGGATACTAATTAGGTATCAGAAACAATTTGCTATGCAGAACTTGCTTATGTGTTTACCTGAACTTCAGTTTTCAATTATTCTCGTAATACGAGGACCAGATTGTGATCATGTGTTATCCCTTATCCCCCCCCCACACACACACACAGTGTTGAATGTTATATCTGTAGCACTCACGTCCTGTTTTCCGACATATTATTTTCCTTTAAATCCCGACACCTATGAAGCAACGTGGGCACAGTGAAAACTGAGATCTCCCCAAGCGGCCCGCTTTGACTGACTGCTCGTCCTGACAGATTGACAGGTTGATTGAAAGAAGCTGGGCTCCATCTTCCAAAAGCTGAAGTGTTGCAAATGAGGGGTAACTGTTTGGAACGGAGGGAAAGCGGCTCAATGCGCAGTTCAGCAGAAATGAAAAAGCAAGCAACAATGTTCAGCGAGGGCCTGGTGGATCAGAAGAGTCGGGACAAATCTGGAAAGCTCAGATACACCAGGCCCTCACTGGCCGGGATCATTATCAGCTCGAGCACCGAAAGGGTCATCTGGTTTCTAGGCCACGTCCAGCCCTCAAAGACAGTGTGAAAAGGTCAAGTGTCATGTTTCGTATTATTGATTGCAGAAAATGGCTCTAAAAATAGCATTTCCTGTTGAGTGCCTGTCTATTTCCATTTTTTCCTTCCCCAATTTCAGTTCCAATTATGGATTTCACGATACAGTGCTGGTGCTGGATCGAATGAATCGGCCAATTATTCCTCATCCAGAGGGGATGGATGTTCGCTGTACTTGCACGTCATAACTTTTCGATTCTCATTAAATGCGTCTGCAATGTACCACATGTAAGATGGATAGAAGAGATAAAGGACAGTATTACAAACATACAAGTGGACTCGATGTGCATGTACAAAATTTTTCGTGAATTTTTATGTTATTCACTTGAAATTGTTAAAAGGACATACATAACTTGTCATGAACACTAATTTAAAAAAAAAAATAAATAAAAAAATAAAAATAATAATAATAATGATAATAATGAACAAATCAAGATTACATGACCATTCATTCCCCCTCCCCAATCTGTCAGAGT
>JAQLOM010000014.1:1390649-1404891 GCA_030068315.1 Chrysichthys thysi | reverse complement strand
GATGATGTTTCAGGTCATATTTAAGCAGAAATGTAGACAATTCTAAAGGGTTCACAAACTTTCAAGCACCGCTGTAACTAGCTGGGGTGACTTTTCAGTTGAACACAGCTCTGTTAATTTTACTGTCTGTGGTGCGATAATTCCATGACTGTGTTGTTAACAATGAGTAGTCTATATGACATAGACATGATGCTAGCCATGATATACATTTATGGATATCTTGGTTAGCGTTTCATTATGTGGGAATCTAAGTAGAATCAAAGGCCCCAATCAAAATTATCCCCCAAATGGTCGTGAAAGAACAATGCGGTGTTATAAGGAGGATTTTAAAAAAGAAAACAGCATGATACAATGACACACTGCTATTTGTATTTCAACCTATTTCAGCTTACTGAGCTGTAAAATTAATATTAGCCTCCAGAACTTGCCTGCTCCCCTCCATGTTCCCGCTCCTCACATTCCTCACGAGCATTGCTATGAAATGTAATCCACGAAATGGTCCACATTGTTGGCATTGTCTCAAATGTGGAGGAGTGCAGCTACCAGGGGCTTTTTTCAAGATAATGTATCATAGCTTTCTACAATAAACTGGCTGTAATGCACACCACTGATGGTAAGTAGGGAATATTTTCGTGCTCTGTAGGAAAAAGGAATCTATCTTCATTGCTAAGTACATTTCTGTGGATTTTATGAAGTATTTATAAATTAATGTAGACAACAACTAATGCTCATGGGTGCCTGTTTACCTGGTTGCAAATACATATGACTGTTGGTCATGATACATTATTGGCGATTTTATCTTTCTCCTTCCAGCATTTGACGATCCAGGTGGAGGACGTGCGCATCAAGCCGATTCTGTCGTCCTTGAGGAAGCGAATCCCTATCACCGAGGGCTACGTCGAGGTCAAAGACGGTGGCAAGTGGAAGCAGATCTGCAACGAGGAGTGGAGTCCCATGAACAGCAGGGTGATCTGCGGCATGTTCGGCTTCCCTGCTGAGAAGACATATAACGAACGTGTCTACAGGTCAGTGTGATGTGCTTTTTCTGAAGATTTTAATAACCTTTTCAAATATTCCTCTCCTAACAGATCATGCATCGCTTTTGAAGAATGACATTCCAGTCTTTCCATCACTATTACACAGTCTCTCCATTACCAATCCAAAATCTCTCCATCACCATGTCAGGATCTCTCCATCACCGTTACACAACCTTTCCAACTCCATTGCATAGTCTTTCCATCCGTGTTGTTATACAATCCATCCATTATCATAACATAATCATCTCATCAACATTCGACAATCTCTCCATCGTAATTCCACAATCTCTCCATCACCATTTCAGAATAATTCCATAATCTACCTATCACCATTTGAAAAATTTCTCCATCAGCATTCCCCAAGTTCTCCATCACCATTTCATAATCTCTCCGTCACCATTCCAGAATTTCTCCAACAACATTCCCCAAGTTCATCACCAATTCCTAATCTTTCCATCACCATTCCATAATCTCGCCATCAAAATTCAGCATCCCAGTGTCTCCAACATCAGTTCATCTTCTGTCCTTTATAATTTCATAATCTCTCCATCACCATTTGATAATCGTGCCATCCCCATACTATAATCACCCCAATCACTCCATCACCATTCCCCAGTCTCTCTACTGCCATTCCACATGCTCTCCATTAACACTGCGCAACCTTCATCACCATTTCACAATCCTTCTCCAATATTATTCCACAATGTCTCCCTCATATTCTACAGTGGAGGTTTTTGGAGGTGTTGTAACAGTCTTTTCCTAGAACACTACTCTTCTGGATAATACTTGCTATTGATGGTGGCAACCAGAATTCTATCCGTAGTGAATAATTTAGCTAGATGCATTTTATAGTAAACAAATTTATTCCTTAATTGACTCCACTGTAAAGTATGAGTCCAACAGAAGACTCTTTCATGATGGCAGTAAACACAAACCGTCTGTTGGAAAATACTGGCGATGTTTTAACCACGTGCACAAATCGCTGACCTCTTCTTGCAGCTTAGTAGGAAGGAACGTCTTCAATGAGGTGTTTTAGTTTGCCCAGCTCAATCTTAAGAAAAGCCGTGAATCTTGGGATGTCTTGCTTAGAACGATTCTTTGTAATTTAATGTTACTTGGAAAGGAATTGTGAAAGGCTGTTTCTTCTATATCCCTTGATGCATGGCTGGCCAGTGTCTCATAAATCCCTGAGCCTTTGTTCGGGATCATGTGGAAACCTGCTCAAAAACATCTCGCCAGTAAATGCTCATGCATTTAAGATACTGTCTGGATCAGACACCTAGCGTTCATTTAGCATTCATTTTCAGTGAGAAGTATCAAAGGTTCACCTTTTTGGTGGTTGTAGGACGTGTTGACTGAACTGAATTTTTTTTTTTCCATCTGTACTCCGGAGAAGCAACTTGTTCTGCCAGTAATATGTGTAAGTCGATGTCTCTGTCGAGTTTGTTTTTGACACAGACTGCTTTGAATGGAGACCAGCGCAGGACATTCCTTTGCTTTAGGGGCTAAATGAGAAACAAATGTGGCCTGAGTCACGCCTCCTGCAACACCTTAACACACAAGACAGCGTGTTCTCTTATTAATCGCTCACATTTGGAGGAACGTTTCCCTTCGACGGACTACAAAATCCAAGTTTAAGGCACGGACATTTGCGGATTAGATATGTGTTGGGATCTGTTTTTGCATCACCAGTATTTTAGGTCCATGGGTTTTATTAGGAACAGTCACCTGCCTCTGGCAGCACTTGACCAGAAACCTTGTAAATTTCAAAACATCTGGCTGACATTTCAGATTGCTCAATTTTCCAAATCCTTGCATTTTATTATTTTGTTTTATTTGCACAGCTACTTGCATCAGGATCTAATACAAGGGGGAAATCGCAAAGTAAAGGCAAAATCCATTTAATAGCTTTAATAGGAAGATCTTTGAGAAATTAAATGCGTCACTTTTCCTCATAGTCCCCACGTGGAAAAGACGATGCGTTTCTCTTATCGTTCATCGAGCTTCTGGATTCCCGCAGAGAAGGCGTTTTACGGGCTGCCCCCGAAGCCAGGTGAGCCCCGCTTCCTTTACGTCATCATCAGAGGTGAATCTGCGACCGCGCAGCGCCTCCTTCAGTGGACCGAAGCTGTCAGGAGGATGTGGGAGATGTTTGAACCCGAGCCGTTGCACTGTATCTACTGTCGCTACTGTTGTATGAGGATGTGCATTGTCACGGGGCAGCAAGACTGTTTTGGACAGCGTTCCTCTTCTTTCGCACCAATGCACAATAATTTACACTGTTCACTGTTTGACCATGCACTTGGAAATGTGCCAAAATTGGAATCTTCATGTCCCAAAAGAAGGTTATTATGATTGATTTTCTTGGAGGAGGACTGACTTTTGAATTCCTTCCTTGCTGGAGAAGACGGACGTCTCCACTCTATGCTTTGTCTTTTTCTCTCCAGGTTTTTGTGTAATTTAAAAATTGCCTTTTGTGTCTGATTGTCCCTCGTATAACAGGGAAAAATTAACCAAGAATCCATACTAGTCACATTTTCAACACACATAGTATTGAGTTGTCCATTTGGGATCTATATCTGTATCTGGATTTCTGTAAACCTGTTTCGTGTCTGTGTCTGTTAGTAAGGGTGTCACGTGCAGAAGATTATATTGAGTTTATATAAAGTTGAAGTTGAGTTGAAGGCTTTTTGGAATCTGCACCTCACCATTGTGTTTTAGTTAGTAATTCTATGCTAGTTCCAAAAAAACTAAACCAAAAAAAAAAACCCCAACAGACTTTGTTTTCGTGCATCTGGATCCAACAGACCAGAAGAATAACCAGAGGCATGAGGTTCACACATACAGGCCTGCCTGATATAATATCCTCACGCTGCCCAAGTTTAAAAAAAACAAAACAAAAAACACTGATTCATCTGAAGTCAATTATCCGAGCTTGGAAGACAAAAGGCAGTTTTATTTTTCAGCATGGCAAGATTGGTCCATATGAGACACTGTTCTTGGACTTGAGCCTGTTCTCTGTTCTCAAACTTAAGTCCAGATTGTACGTGTTTTCTAGTAAAATTGAGTTCTAAGTCTTATTTTTTTTTAAATAATAATAATAATAATAATAATAATAATAATAATAATAATGATGATGATTTATTTTCTCTCTGCAGGATGTTTGCTCGCCGTAGGCAGCCCTCGTACTGGGAATACTCGGTGAACTGCATTGGAAACGAAACCCACCTCTCGAGCTGTAACCTGGGAAGTTTGCTGTCGGCCAACAGCACGTGTGGTAAGGGCATCCCTGTGGTGGTGAGCTGTGTGCCAGGCAGAGCCTTCGCTCCAACCCCCTTATCTGGCTACAGGAAAGCTTTTAGACATGAGGTGGGTTTCAGATCTCTTTATGTGGACAGTCCTAGTACTTACGTTGTATGTCTGTACTAATTGATTCCTGGTGACTTCAGCTTTGTCTGTTTGACTTAGTAATATTTGACTAGTTCAGATATGAGCTATTGGATTGTACAATCTGTCCCTTCTGAGGGCTTCTGAGACAAGGAACCTAGATGAGCGAGATCATTTAACGTGAGACATTTTACCCTTCTCTGTCCTCTACAGCTTCTTTAAAACGAGCCAACTTTCTCCCAAACCAAGTCTTTTCACTAAGAGTGCAAAGCCGGCATTGCAGGAGCCTCGGTGTATCATTTGCATGTATTTTAGGATGCACATTTATTTCCACTCCATACATGAAGGCTCCGTTCCCAACCCTGCAATTTCAGACGAACCTCTATGATTACGCCGACATTAATATAAGGGATGGTGTTCGATCGCTCTCAAATTTTGCTCGCGCGGGGTTTTTTTTTCCCCCAAAAAGGATGATTTCACTGACCAAACCGTATGCTTCCAGATGTCAGGACTGCAGTGTGTCACGTTCCCGTCTTCTGTGTTCACTTTGCAGCGTCGCTTTAGATTTTACAGCAAAACAATTAGTTACATTTGTTAGATTACAGCAGATAGATATATTTGAAATCAACCAAGATTTTAATTATGTGGAATTATATTTTGTACGTATTTTCAGTTGTACTTTTCATCTGTAGCACCCCCTCTGGTTCTACTCTAATATATGGGCAAAGGATGCGCCACGGAACCAGACGCCGAAGACATTTCTTGCCTGATTTTGCATCATGATTATTATTTAACATTTAAACGTGATCAAAGCTGAATGATCCTAAGCATTTTCACAGTGTGGATGGATGTGTTCTAATATTTAAATATGTTTGTTTGGTGAAAGGACGGACCATAGGTTAGGTTGGGGGAAAAAAAAATATTGCGAGGATTATTTTAGAACTTTAAATTTAGATTTTTTTACATTTTTATGGCTCTTTAAAAAGATCGAAAGAGCTTTGTAACTCTCCGTAAGTTTGATTAATACATACATGCATTGTTAAAAGCACACAGGAGTGTTAGACTTAGCCTGGGTTATATTTGACTTGCGGATATGCCTTATTTTGTATTTCAGCAGCCGTTGGTGCGTCTGAAAGGAGGCGCGGTGGTTGGCGAGGGTCGGGTGGAGGTGCTGAAAAAAGGCGAGTGGGGCACCATTTGCGACGATCGCTGGAATCTGGTGGCTGCCAGCGTGGTGTGTCGAGAGCTCGGCTTTGGAACCGCCAAAGAAGCCTTGTCTGGAAGTCAACTGGGTCAAGGTTGGCGACGATGATCTACTTGAATTAGTATTACTTGAAGTGGAACTTGTATAGATGCTAATGATCAATGCACTGAGCAATGTGTTACCATTTAACAAAGAAAAGATGTACAATTGTTGATATGGCACGTTCGTTGATATGGCTATACGTTCCCTTAAGGAGACATTTATATAACATTAATGGAAGGAGTCCCCAGAAAAACCAGACTGAGAAATGGAAAAACTTGTATGTGTTGCAGGAATGGGCCCGGTCCACATGAATGAGGTGCAGTGCACCGGGTTTGAGAAATCTATCACCGAATGTGCCTTTAACATGGACAAAGACTCTGAGGGATGTAGCCATGAGGAGGATGCTGGAGTCCGCTGTAACGTTCCTGCTATGGGCTTCCAGCAGCGTGTGAGCACCTTAAATTCACCTACACATGTCTGTGTACTATTTCGGGAAATAATAATAATAATAATACATTTTATTTCTAATGCACTTTTCATTAAAGGAAATCTCAAAGTGCTACAAAAATGAAATCTCCCAACCTAGATTTACACATTGCTTGGGATGTACACAAGAAATATTGTATGTTCCCACGCAGCTGCGTCTGAGCGGAGGCCGCAACCCGTTCGAAGGCCGCGTGGAGGTGCTGATGGAGCGAAACGGCTCTCTGGTGTGGGGTACGGTGTGTGGAGATGGCTGGAGCACCATGGAGGCCATGGTAGTGTGCAGGCAACTCGGGCTCGGCTTTGCCAGCCATGCATTCCAGGTACAATTACAAGTACCTCACAAATCACTCTGGACGTTCTCTGTTTTTTGTTTTACAACAAAAACGATTTTATTTCATGCAAGCCCCCCCCCCACACAAACACACACACACACACACACACACACACACACACGCGGTTCAGATGGAAGTATGCGAAAAGGAATGGATACGTGTTAAAAATGAAAAAGCCTACTTAATCATAATGATGCAAACCAGCTGCAAACATTTACAATACATGAAATGTCAGGATTAATTTACAATAATAAGATGATATCATTCTCATAGTGTAGAATAAGCAGTTATGCTGGTGGGGATCAGCCAAACGTCGAAGACAAGCTCAAAATTGTCAGATATTCCCATCCTCGTGAGATCATTTGGTATAAAACATTGTGTTGCGCTCACACGTGCAGGACACAAACTCCCTTGTTCCCTTTTAATCGTTGTATTTAATAGCCACATTTCATTTGTGACACATACGGCCATCTTGTGCTTAGCGCTGGCAGTGAGATCCAAACCTCATTTTTATATAAACATCTGGCTACATCTGGAACACATCTACAGATAACAGACTGCAGCTATACGGATATATTTGTCTATCACCGCATGTGATTCATTTGCTAATTTATTAAAGATGCACTTAATAAACGTAGAGTCAACCGGATGCTCTTAATGCCAGACGCGCCTCCATGACTGGGACTGACGGGCACAAAGGTCACGCCTCCTTCACAGGGACTGTAACCTTCAGGGACACGTTACAGCCCATAATTCTGATGAAGTCTGAAAAATAAACCTTTTTTTTTTTCTTCTTCATTTTAGACATTGTAATAAGGACATTATTGTGTAACAGAATGTTGCAGGGTTTGTGATAAAAAAAAAAAAAAAAGCAGACCAATGAGGTTTCAAACATGTAAAACAGATGCATTGCTCCCTCTAGTGGTTAAATTACACGTGTAACAGAAATGTGGGGTTTTTTTTGCCCCATTGAACATCCCAAAGGTTGTTCTGTAGGCCTACATTGTCCTTTTATTTTTATTTTTTATTAAACATGTAACATATTTTTACTCACAATATTAGAATCAGTGAGCATACAGTGTGTGTGTGGGGGGGGGGGGTGTTTATCTGGTCATGTGACCTGTCAGAAAGGACATATAATCAAATAATACCAGCTGACCTTTGCTCTCTTTCAGTACAAACACAAAAATAAAAATGGTGTGAATTTGATCCTTAGCATTTAATGAGTGGCTAAGAATGTATACAGATATAGAATAGAGTTACTAGTAAATTAAAAAAATCAAATAAAAAAATTTTTTTGTTTTTTTTTAAAGCGCACTGTATAGTATATTTACATTCCCTTATACAGGCAGAAATGGAAAATGAAAAGTAGGGGGGGGGAAATTATTTTATGTTAAGTATTATATTTTTCAAAATAAAGGAGCAGCCAAAGTAAATTGCACGTCTGGACCCAAACTTGTAATTAATGCTAACTGTACTTTTACTTGCGCCCTCTACAGGATGCCAAAAAGAACACATCTTCTGGTGCTTGTTGCCTGTATAAATACAATGAATGTTGCGTATATAAAACTAGTTTCAAAATATAAATTAAATAAGACTCTGGTTAATATAATGCAGCATTAATATAAGCAATTGGCATCAAAATAAGATGCAAATGACACAAGTGTGTTTGTTTGTGTGTGTGGGTTTAGGAGACGTGGTACTGGCCCGGGGAAGTGAGCGCTGATGGTGTAGTGATGAGCGGTGTGCGTTGTGCCGGTACTGAGATGTCTCTGTCTCACTGTCTGCATCATGGAGGTTACGTGAGCTGCCCCAGAGGAGGAGCGCGCTACGCCGCCGGCGTCTCCTGTTCCGAGAGTAAGATCATCACCTGTAATGCCTTACACGTCAAATAATTTCATTTTTAAAAAATTTGTTTTGTTTTTCTTTGTGCAGCTGCACCGGACCTGGTGCTGAACCCTCAGGTGGTGGAGCACACCACGTACATAGAGGACCGGCCCATGTTCATGCTGCAGTGTGCGTATGAGGAGAACTGCCTGGCCTCCACGTCCAGCTCGACCCCGGCCAACTCATACCGACGCCTGCTGCGCTTCTCCTCCCAGATCCACAACAACGGCCAGTCCGACTTCAAGCCCAAAGCCAACAGAGAATCGTGGGTCTGGCACGAGTGCCACAGGTCAGCCAGACACGTCACGCAGCACCGTCTGACTTTAAAGTCTGCGTCCATGACAGAGGCCGCACACAGGTTTACACTATTGGTTAGTGTCACTTTGACAAGGTAGAGCGGGAGTGTGCCCCACCCATCCAGAAAGCACGGCCAATTTCGCTCTCCTAATTCCAATCTTTGGATGATTGTGACATTGTTGGGCCTTAGTCAAATTTATATCACAGTGCTCCTGAACACCATGGGTTGGTAGCGTTGATCAGTTGTGAATGAAAAAGATGGCCTTACTGGAAAACTTGAAGATGTTGTGAATATTATATAAAGTTTTATTGAAAATGTACTTATATAACCTTGAGATAACCTTGAGGCTTAGTGCTGTTTTTCGTTCCTCGTTTTTCAGACATTACCACAGCATGGAGGTCTTCACTTATTATGATCTGCTCAGCCTAAATGGCTCAAAAGTAGCAGAAGGACACAAAGCCAGCTTCTGTCTCGAGGACTCTGAGTGTGATGAAGGTTTGTGAACAGCTGTTCTACAATGTCGAACAGCACTCTCTCTCAGCTCCTAAAACACCTGGACCAAGGTTCATTTATCCTGCGTTCTGTTTGCGTCAGAAGCTGGATTTTGGAGCCATCCGACTTAACTGTGTTCCATTTGTCAGAAAACCTATACGGACACCTCCAGGAAAACCGCTATTGCACTTGCACTTTTGTCCTTTACCGGTGTTTTACCGCAAGTCTAGTCAGAATATGTCCCTAATAAGCTTATCTCACCCTGTTATTAAAAATAACGTCCAAGTTTCAAAACATCTCTTTATTACTTTTCTTTCAATTTCACGGGGTGGGAGAAGCCAAGATCGCTCACTACCGGGTAGCCGTTAGCCATTAATTAGCAATACCACCTGAAAACAACACATTACGTCATATTTAGTGCATCAAAACACCATATCAGTATGAGCACAGATAAAACTTGGACAGTGCTGTGTGTACGACTGATTAAACGAGACAAAAATAGACCGAAGTTTAATAAACAGTATAAAATTACAGCTTTCGCTTACTGTGCAGGCAGGGGGCACCGTTTTGGATTTTTAACTTGAGGTTTGTGAGGATGTTCTGAATTTCCGAGTTGGACATCCGACTCGGATATCCTCACTTTCGAGGACAAACGGAATGCGGCATTGCATTAATGTCATTTGGCAGACGCACTTATCCAGAGTTACCGTAATTTCCGGACTATAAGCCGCTACTTAAAATTTTGATTTGAGATCACTTGGTGGGGACGCGTCACCTGTCCATGCCAAATCTACACCCTTTATATATATATATATATATATATATATATATATATGAATGATTGTTTTCTTATAACAGCACACCCCCAAGTGTTATTCCTCACATAATGTCTAGCTTTCTGGTACATTCTGTATAAAACGATAATGTTTTACAAAGGTGCCATTACAGAGTCCAGCTTGAATGATTGAAGAACAAGGTTGAATTAGAGTTTCTGCTGTGCATGTTTTAACCAGGGATTGAAAAGAAATACGAATGCGCCAACTTTGGTGAGCAGGGCATCACAGTGGGGTGCTGGGACACTTACAGACATGACATCGACTGCCAGTGGGTGGACATCACCGACGTCAAGCCTGGGGATTATATGTTCCAGGTGAGCAACGTTTCACATTTGCTGCATTGGGTATTTTCTGAATATCTAAGTTTAGTTTTTGAACACATCAACCATTAGTAGACATTTTTTTCTTACAGTAAACTGATGTACATATTGGCATTCCTAGTAGCATTGTTTCTGATTTGTTATGGTGCTTAGATTACCAATGGAGTGATAATGAAATATCGTTACATGTCTGTAGATGGAACCTAACCCCCACTTCTGACTATTGCAGATCATCATTAACCCCAACTACGAGGTGGCCGAGTCTGATTACACCAACAACATTGTTAAATGCAGTACTCGTTATGACGGCCACCGCATATGGATGTATAACTGTCATATAGGTGAGATAATCAGACAGTGATGAAAAAACTGCGATCCATATGAGCCGGTGGTAATTTTTTTTATTGTTTAGGTTTTTTTGTTTTTTTTTAATTGAAATTGATTTTCTGTTCTTACATTTGGATCCTATGTTACATCAATTTATAACGGAGCACTGCTAAATTTCTGATTGGTCAGAAGGTGTTGAATAATTTTGTTTCTATAGTAGTACCTGACACAGGAAATTCTACATTGGATGATCCACGTTTAAAAACAAAAAGTCTGTTATAACATATTGACAGTTCTGAACAGTTTTGGAAGGAGTCTCCAGTGTCAGTGGGTCTTAACAGTTAGAGTTAAAGCTGCAACTTTGCAATTTTTGTCTTAAGCACAGTTTCCTATTTTTGCAGGTGGATCAGTGAGTGGTGAAAGAGAGGAGCTGTTTTCTGGTCTTTTGAACAACCAGGTGATCCACAGGTAAAAGGTGGACAGGTGTAAATGAGTCAACGGAGACATTGAGAGCTTGGACCACTATGTTTCCTTCCCTGAATGCTCGGTGCTAAATACATGCACCAAACCTTTGCCACTCTGTTGGGATGAAACACCCCCAACCCCTATGTGCCCCACAAAAATCACTCTAAAAAGAAAAAAAATCACTCTATAAAATACACACAAAAAATGCTGGGCATGAAACGAAAATTATGATATCTAGTGCATCATTCTTCCGGATGATTTGCCTCGATTGATATCCTTATGCTTGGCACAGATTGTTTTCTCAATATTGAGGTACAGTTTGTATGACTGATTATTGGTACATGCCTAGCACCACTGGCTCAGGACATCTAGAAAAAAAAAACCACACCACCTTTAATAATAAATCTCAAGTTGTTTCAAGGTGCCTTGAGATAAAGGCAACTCAACGGTAATGAATTTGCCTCCATTGGCCACTGGTGTTGGTGATTCAACTGATTTTTAAGGAAATTCTGATGCACTTTTTTTTTTTTTACCTTAATGGACTCGTGCATAAACATGAAAGGGCCCTTGAAGATCATAAGGAACCAGGTTTGGTAATTGTATTTGCAATAACTTTGCTGCCTTATTATCATGATTATTTCCGTATCGTTCAATATTTTACGATCTTATGTCGTACAGCTGCAGTTGTCTGGAGAAATAAAACAGAAATCTTTACTAGCATTGGTGACAGTTATCACATTTCTCTTCCTGAGTGCTTAGTGCTAAGAACCTTTATGGTACTGAAGAAGAATCATGAGCATTTGGAGTTTTACTTACCCAAACATCAGGGCACAAAATAACTATTACAATTAGTAATGTAAATTAACCAATACAATAAATACTGTAACTGTAACTCAAAAATAAATAAATTTAAAAAACAAAAAACTGTAATAATAATAATAATTATACATACATACACACTAAATCTTGATATTAAGTGTTTGTACATATTCTAAATTCAAAGAATTGTTGAATATTTTATGATGTATAAGCAGCACATTAGCAACTTGACCCATGCTAGTTGCATGCTGTGCTAGCTTTAGGTAGCTAGCAGATAAGCATCCTCGTGTATATTAGGGCATTTAACTACTAGTATATTAACAGTATCCTAGTTAGTATTTTAAAATAAGGAGTTAGGTAAATATTAGCAACTGCTCCTGAGGATACAACCTGGCTATCTACGTAGCTGGCTAAGTATCAACAGCTAGCTAGTTAGCTATTTATGAACTTAGCAGTTAAATGTATTAATATCTAAACCCTTTTAAGAGTATTAGAAGCACAAAAACAACCCACTTTCAGATGCTATGTGAGAGAAGGTAAGTAAAACTCCCTTGAGCCTTTTCAGTGAACACCAATCTAAAAATTGTTTTTAAAAAAGTTTATAAATAGTTATAGAAAATAGTCTAGCATTTTGCCCCATTATTTTCTTTTACTACTGACCAGTATTTGACAATGACCACATATAGCTCAATACATTTAGGCTGTCAAAATGCCTTGAAAGTTCGAATAAGAATCATTATTATTATTATTATTATTATTATTATTATTATTATTATTCCATTGAAGGCGTCATACTGGTTGTATTTACGATCATAGCATTAAAAATTTTACTCCAATATTAGCTTCAGTTAGTAACTTATTTTAAGTCAGGGATTAGCTAACAAATGTATCTACGTCATACATTTTATTTCATGCAGAATGTCTTTATGTTTTGTTTGATATTTTTGGTTTTGTTTATATATATATTTTTTATTTTTGCTGATCTAGTGGTGCTATCTAAGATCTACCCTCTGTTTTTAGAGGTTACGTGTTGTCGTGACTGATAATACATTATGCTTACTTGAATGGGGTGTTTCAAATAAAAAAAGGAGGAAAAAAGCCATACTGTGCATTTGTAATGTTGTTCAGCAGTAAATAAATGTAAGCATTCAGGAAAACAGAAAATATGTTGAGTGGTATTTATGTACTTTGTCCACAAGAGGTCGGTCTAGGATTTAAGATAAATTCAGGGGGGGGGGGGGGGAGAGAAGAAAAATCCTTGTTTCTGTGTCCAAACATGCAAGCCTAAATTTCATTTAACATCTACTCAAACTAATTTTGTGAATATTTTCATGCATTTACATTTATATTTACATATTTTATGTTGTTTGCACCCTGGTAATAGTGTGTACAAGAACTTGACTGAGAAGCACCAGTCCTGTTGGGTCTCTAGTGCTTTTATTGGATCCTGGAAATGACCAAGATTGTACAAACACATTAATAATGAATGCCTATTCCATGTAGCTGCCTCATTCATCTTAGAGACGTGAACATTTGTTATTTTAGACATGAGATGAAGTTATTTGTTGTAATATCTAGTGTGGGAAAACATTTTTCTCAGTTTCCCTAGAAAGTGAACAAGGGCTAGTTTAGAAGCTAGTAGCTTTTAAAGGGAATATGTCTTATACTTTTTCAATTATTTGATATTATTCCCAGAGATGCTTGTGTAAGTTTTTTTTTTTTTTCTCTCATGCTATTTTAGCAAGCTATGTGCTGTAAAATCCCTATAGGAAAAGACGGGCTGATTTTGTGGTTGTGCTTCTAAATATTAAATATGTAAATGGTTTCACTCTGATGGCTTGATTAGCCTTAATGACTAATATCTTGAAATGAGATCTGTGTCATCTAAACCTACAGAATTGTTCTGCAACGGTCTTCACAAGGTTGTTTCTCTGATGACATCCAGATGCTTATGTACGTATACAAATATTCCTAAAGCATTTCACATATAATATTTGCATAGCTTGTGTGCCCTATCACATTGGGTACCCCTAACCCCTAATTACAACTCGAATTCCTGAAAAGTTGGGACGTTCTTAAAATTTGAATAAAACGAAAACTAAAAGACTTTCAAATCACATGAGCCAATATTTTATTCACAATAGAACACGGATAACAAATGTTTAAACTGAGAAATTTTACAATTTTATGCACAAAATGAGCTCATTTCAAATTTGGTGCTTGCTACAGGTCCCAAAATAGTTGGGACAGGGGCGTGTTTCCCATGGTGTAGCATCTCCTCTTCTTTTCAAAACAGTTTGAAGACGTCTG